>KQ030599.1:39034-52241 GCA_000956045.1 Hirsutella minnesotensis 3608
TAAAATATAGAATACTAAGTATATTTATATTATTTTTAGTAGTAAAAGTTCGTAGTTATTTATTAAAACTATTTATTTAACTAAAAACAGTTTAAAGTTTTTAAAATTAAGCTTATTACTTAGTTATTTTATTTTAATATTTTATTAAACGAGGTAGACTATATCTCCCTCTCGAAAGATTAATCCCTATAATCTTTTCTAATTATAATAAGTAGTTATTTATTATCTAATAAATTTAAGTTCTTATTATATTTCTTTATATAGTTTTCGTAGTTAATTTACTTATAGTATAGCTTATTTTACTTATAATCCTAGTTATAAAACTCTAAAAGCTTCTAAGTTATATCCGTAATTAGCGTAAGCTAGTAAGAGCTTTATTAATTCTATAACTAAGCTATTATAAGCTAATTATACTATTAGTAGCTATTTAACCTAATTATCTTAACTATAGTTAATATAGTATTTGTAAGGTCTTTGACCTAGTAGGAGCTTGGGCTTGCCTAAGCCTATCACGTGGGTAAGCACGCGGGCAGGGCCCCCTTAATTACGGACCCGCGCACGCAGGATAGCTCTCTTCTCTATAGATTAATGCACCTATGCTACGGACCGCACCTATGCCCCTTCGAGCCTCTGTAGGCCCGTGATAATTTAATCTATCCCCTTTATTAAGCAAGCGGCAACGATAGATATAACCGTACCCTTAGCGACGCCCCTATAGTCTTTCGACGACTAGGGCGTACTAGCGTAGTCGGCAGATATCTCCCGACTAATAAACCTTTTACGAGCCGTAGCCTAAGACCCGGAGTAGAGACGAGAGGTACTATAGATACTAGGTAGCCTAGAAGCGATAACGACGATAAATACGCCCGCCGCCTTCGCTAAAGCGGCGGGCAACGAGATACCCGTATATAGGAAGCCGCTAGCTTAGCTAGTATAGGATAGGAAGCCGGAAAGCTTCTACTTCTTCCTTAGTAGGCTAAAAGCGAAGTTTTTAATAGACGAGCGATAGGGCCTTAACGGCTATAAGTAGACGACGTAGTACGCGCTCCTATATACGCTACCGGAACCCTAGATACGCTATATCGCCGGTTTCTAGGAGAGCGGCGGGCTAGGAGGAACCCGGGAGCCGGAGGCCTTCTTTAAGTACCTTACGTATTACTTCGGCAACGTATAGGAATAAGAAAAAGCATAAGATAAGCTACGGACCCTAAGGCAACGGGACGGCTAATCTTTCGGAGAATTCCTCCCCGACCTTAAGGAGACGCTTACGAGGGCCGTAGGCTTATCGGCGTAGGACGACGGCGCTAAGCTTACGTAGTTACGTAACGCTATCTTACCCGCGCTCCGCGAGCTTCTAATCCTAATCGAGATACCTACGACGTATAGCGCCTATATTGCCCGGCTTATATAGGTAGCCTAGGGCTACGAGTAAACCCCGCGCTTCTAGCTACTTGGTAAGAAAGGCCGGGCCGGGGCCTTCCCCCTAGCTACGCCGCCGCGGACCTAATACCCGACCCGGGATATAGACGGAGACGTAGTTATAGTAGCAATACGAGCCGTAACGAAGAAGCCGCTACTAGGGAGGCGATCTACCCTAGGCTAGGGGGCTAAGGCTAGCTAGCCCGCACCTAGGGTGAAGTAAGTAACGGCGTTAGAGATCTAGAAGCGTAAAGAAGAGGGACGTTACTTTCGCTACAGCGCGGACGCATATCGTATTGCGGACTACCCGTTCCGCGTAGGTAAGCCGCTAGTTAGTATTAAAGTAACGGCGTTCGCCCCGCTACTAGAGGACGGCTCTAAAGACGAGACCTCTAACGACGAAGGGCTACCCGCTCCTATACGGCGGGCGGGAAATATATAGCTCCAGCGTAAAGACGGGCGCTAGAGCCTAGCTCTATAGAACTAGCTAAGAGCGAGCTTATAGCTTAGATTAAAGAAGAGATAACGTTTATCCCGCTTATACTTAACGAAGTTAAACCTTTAACCGCGGCTATAGACGAGGGCTACTAGTACTATACCGCAATTAACGAGAAGTTAGTCCTTAACCTAGGTATTCCCGTCGAACGAATTAAGCCTCGACTAATCTCTAGCGCCTCGGGCGCGATAGAAGGCGCGGTTATACATAGGATAGCGTAGGTAGCTACGGAGGTAGTAGGAGTTACGAGGCTCGTTATTGCCTATATAGTACCCTAGCTTATATACCTAGTTATCTTAAGCAAGCCGTAGCTACGGTATACGAAGTTATACTCCGTACCGTATAAGGAGAAGCTATAGTTCGGTCCGGCCCGTACGTAGATAAACTACTCCGCTAGCCTAGAACCCCCCCGCCGGATAGGCACTCGAGGCGCGAATAACTTATCTAACGCCCGCGAGGTTATAGCCTCGGTCTTTATAGGCCTTATTAAACGTATTCGCGGTACGGAAGGAGCGAGAGCAGCGGTAGCTACGGTCTACGTAGTTAGCTTAGCGGATATCGATAAAGCCCTCTAAACGAAAAAAGTAAAGTCGCCTACCGAGTTACGCAAAGTTATCCTAGACTACTTTTACGACCTCCTCCCCCTATTTAGTAAGCGGGAAGCTAATAAGCTTAACCCCTATAAGCTAGGCGTAGACTATAAGATTCCCCTCCATACCGATAGTCGAGGAGAGGAGGTCTTAGTACCCTTCGGCCGGCTCTATAGTATATCTAGGGCCGAGCTACTAGTACTAAAAAAGACACTACGCGACCTCCTAGATAAGGGCTTTATCCGCGTAAGTAGCTCGGTAGCTAAAGCGCTAGTCCTTTTTATGCGTAAGCCGGGCGGAGGCCTATAATTCTACTACGACTACCGAGCCCTTAACGCGATTACGAAGCCGGACCGATACCCCCTACTACTTATAGGAGATATACTACGTAACCTTACGAAAGCTAAGTAGTTTACGAAGCTAGACGTTATTTAAGTATTCTATAAAGTACGGATCGAATAAAGCGAGGAGTAGAAAACGGCCTTTAAGACGCGGTACGGCCTCTTTAAATAGATAGTAACCCCCTTTAGCCTATCTAGGGCCCTAGCTACGTTCTAACGCTATATTAATTCGGTCCTTTACGACTTCCTCGATAAGTTCGTATTTATATATATAGACGATATACTAATTTATACGAGCGGCTCCTACGAAGACTATATATAAAAGGTACGCTTAGTACTTAAGCGCCTCTCTATATACGGCCTCTACCTAGACCTAGAGAAGTACGAATTTAGCGTTAAGAGAGTTAAGTACCTAGGCTTTATAATCTACGCGGGCGTAGGTATATAAGCGGATCTAACGAAGGTCTACGCGATTTAGAGCTAGGAGGCCCCCTCCTTAAAGAGGGCTATTAAGAGCTTCCTCGGATTTACAAACTACTACTATATATTCGTCCGCGGCTTCTCTCGAATCTCTACCTTACTTATAGAATATATAAAGGACGGACCGTTCCGTTAGGGTTAGTCGTAGGAAAACGCCTTCCGTACGCTTAAGAGCCTCTTCTCTTAGGTACCGCTACTAATATATTAAGACTTTAAAAAAGTAACGACTATAGAAGCGGACTATAGTGGCTAGGCCCTAGGAAGTACGCTCTCTTAAGAAACCAATAGCTAGAAACGCCCGGTCGCTTTCTACTCGCGTAAGCTTATAAATACGGAACGTAACTACGCTATTTATAATAAGGAAATACTAGCGATAATTAGCTACTTAGAGTAGTAATAAGTAAAGCTCCGTAGCTATAGTAGCTTCGAGATACTAACGGACTATAGGAACCTCGAGTACTTTATAACCCGGTAGTATCTATTAAAGCGGTAGGCTCGCTAAGCCGAATACTTATCGCGGTTTAACTTTAGTATTAAGTATAAACCCGGTAAGGACGCTATAGCCCTAGATACCCTATCGCGACGGGCTTAAGATAAGCCGACGGGAGTAAATATCGACGCCCGGACCCTATAACTTATCCCTTAAGAAGCCCTAATAGCGTATATCGGTCTATCGTTAATAGATAATAGCCGCGAAGGGGGAAACGGGGTAAGGGATACCCGAGGACCTAACTCCCCGCCTACCGAGGCAGTCTTTAGTAACGAGGAGCTCTAGACGCTCTAGGACTTAACGGTAGTATAGGATCGTACTTATAAGAGCGTTAAGCGCTCCGTAAAGCTCGGGGCCCGTAGCCTAGATCTAAAGCTAAAGCTTAAAGTATAAGTAGTAGACTATTATATAGATAGGCGCGGCTACCTACGCTAGCGAGGCCGGCTCTAGGTCCTAGGAGTACCCTAGATAACCGAGGCGGGAGCTAAGGAAGCCCCTAAAGTAGATACGGTATAAGATAAGCTACGCGGCCGTCTTATCTAGAAGATATATAATACCTATATTAACGGCTACCTAGGCCGCGAAGGTATAATAGCGGCCGTAGCTAGAAGCTTCTACTAGCCGCTTATATAGATATATATATAGCGCTTTATCCGTAACTATAATATCTACAAGCGCTTAAAAATCTAGCGCTTATAGAAGAAGGGGCTACTTAAGTAACTACTAATCCTAGAGCGCTTCCTTATATATATATAAATAGACTTTATTATAGACCTACTGCGTACTAAGACTAGGAATCGCTACCTATAAGTTATAAAGGATAGGCTTAGTAAGGCGGTCCTACTCGAGCCGATACTTAGTATAGATACGGAAGCGTATATAGAAAGGTTCCTCTAGTACTTCGCCCGCTTCTATAGCTAGCCCGCCTCGATTATAAGCAATAGGGGGTCTAACTAGACTAGTAAGTTCTAGGCGTATTTCTATAAGCTACTAAGTATCTTATAACTCCTTAGTATAGCCTACTACCTATAGACTAATAGAGGCCTAGAATAGCTTAACTAAGAAGTATAGGCCTATCTACAGACTATTATCGCCCGGAATTAAGCGGACTAGGATTAGTAGCTACTAGTAGCGTAGCTCGCGCTTAATAGCTACCTAAGCTCCTCAACTAGGATAACGCCGTTCTTCTATATTTACGGGTTCGAGCTAAGGTCGCTAGTGCCTTTACTAATAGAGACCGTAGATAAGCCCATACTAACTAAGTTACTAGAGGGTAGGGCCGCGGCCTTCGTATAGAAGTTATAGGAAGTAATAGACCTATACTAGTTAGCGATAGCGGTATCTACATAAGAATAGGAGCGGTAGGCTAATAAAAAACGAGCTCTAGCCGAGAAATTCGCCCTTAGGGATATAGTCTAGTTCGACCTCCGTAACTATAAGATAGTAAGGCTAAAGAAGAAGCTAGACTAGCTATACGCTAAGTTTAAAGTATATAAAGTACTTAGCCCGTAAGTAGTATAGCTAGAAGGCCTCCCGAGCGGAATCTATCCTAATATAAACGTAGACCTACTATAGCGAGTAGCCTTAGACCCGCTACCCGGCTAGCGGACCGTAGACCTATAACTACTAGCTATCTTAGTTAATAGGGAAGAGGAGTTTATAGTCGAAGGAGTATTAGTAGCGCGCTAGAAGGTTAAGCGTGGTAGTAAGCGCGCGAGAGAGGTCTTAGTAAGATAGGCTAGCTACGTAGACCTAATATAGGAACCCCTTAAAGAGCTCTAGGACTTAGTAGCGCTAGTAGCGTTCGAAGTATAATAGGGGCCCGTAGACGTAAACGATAGCCTAGAGGAAGAGGCTACCCCCCTAAAGCCGGTACGTAAGTTATAATAGGCTACTACCGCGAAAGAGAGTACGTAGAGAGAAATTAGCCCGTAAGCCTAGTTAATTCGGCGTATAAGGGCGTAAATAAAACGCGCCGTACTTATAGCGCCGGCCTAGTCTTAGCGGCGGCGCTTAGGAGCCGGGGACCCCTCCCCGAGCTCCGGGCTACTCTTAGCCCGCTCCTCCTCCTCCTCTATCTTCTCCTCCTCCGTAGGTAGAAATACGGCAGCCTCGAGGGCCGCCGTCCTCGTCCTCGTCCTCGTTCTCGTCGTCGGCCCCCCCTAGTAGTAGCGCGGCACGGACTCTACTTAATAGTTAGTAACGCGTCTTAGGAAGCGGGTAAGGTATATACTTACGGATAAACTAAACTAGCGGCTACTAACTCCGGGAGGTAGCGGGCGATAGCGGTCGCGGATACTAGGGCCCGGCGCGCCTTCGCCTTACCCGCGCCCGTATCTCCGAGGGCGTCCTACGCCTCGAAGGCGCGGGTAAGGAAAAGGGGCGCCTCGGCGTACTTACGGCGCCCGTTAGCGCACGCGTAGCACGACCCGCCCGTAGGCTAGCCGCCCTTTTCGAAGTATACGCGCTAGTTCGCGGCGTAGGCGAAGTAGGGGGGGACCCGCTCGTCCCCCTCCTCGTATACCTTAGTCTCCTTCTTCTTACTCTATTCGGCCCGTTAGTAAATACGCGGGATACCTAGGAGTATAAGACGTACGGAGGGGCGGTCGGACGGGAACGTACTAGCGGAGCTAGCGGGGGTCGCGGGGGCAGAAGCGGGCGCGGCCTCGGCCGCGGTAGTAGGGGCGGGGGCGGGCGGCGGGGTCTCTACTAGGAGTAGGTCGGCCGGATCGACGGTAAGCTTAGACGCTATCTAGTACGCGGTTAGCTTAGCGAACCGCGTTTATAATAGCGGGAGAGGGACTTACGATAAGGTTACTATTACTACTACTACTATAGATAAATAGTTAGCCTCGAGATAGAGTAAATAGGGGAGCGGGAGGCCGTTATAGTAGGCGCGGTACCTATATAATAATAGTAGTAGTAGTAGTAGTAAGTAGAAGAAGAAGAAGAAGAGGAAGAGGCACGAGAGGAAGAAGAGGCCCCCTCTTAAGGCTAGGGCACGAGCCGGCAGCAGGCTGCTAGCTAGCTAACGTAGAGTATTTATATTTACGGTAGCTTAAATAGCCGGAGAATAATAGGCTTAATAGCCCCGGCTTACGATATTAGGACTACAACGGCCGCCGCATATATAACGACGGATCGAGGCTACCCCCCCCCCCCCCCCCAGGCAGCACCGAGGGAAGGGGAGGAGGGGCCTATTATAAGGTCTTTAACCTAGTAGGAGCTTGGGCTTGCCCAAGCCTATCACGTAGGTAAGCACGCGGGCAAGGCCCCCTTAATTACGGACCCGCGCACGCAGGATAGCTCTCTTCTCTATAGATTAATACACCTATGTGTTGGAACGGCGCAGCAGGAAGGGCGGCATGGGTCACCTGCCAGGTCACGTGGGGCATTCAGTTGAGATTTCTGCGGGCCCAAAAAGGGGCACATTCCTAGCCGGAAGGGGAAAACACACACATCGCTCACACACACACATCCGTGCCTATAGCTCCAATTGACCTCTTCTGTGTGCCCACTATCGTTGCCACCTTCCTCATTCGGACGAGCCGCAGAACCGCTGTTCTGACAATTAAGAGTCTCATGATCTTCGCAGCCCACCGGCCACCACAGAAAGAAAGGCTCCCTTTGAGGCAGAAGGCAACAGAATGTCGTCTCGAGGCAATAAGACTATACTGAAGGGCCCGGAAGAGTGGAAAGTGTGGGAGAATAGCTTCTTAGGCAAAGCTAAAGGCCTCCGCCTTGATAAATGGCTCCAAGGCGAGCAGGAACTCCTCGAACAACCCGAATATGAGGATCCTGAAGAACCCACCGTTACACGATCTCGTTCTCAGACGGCCACGCCGCAGCAAGGCGACCCAACCTCGTGGCAACGCTTCCTCCTTCAGCAGAAGCGCTTCGACAAGCAGACGACCGATATCGCCACCCTCGAAGACTGGGTTCGTGAGTCAGTCAGTGATTCGATAAACGTAACCTGCTGCCCTCACGATGAGGACCCGAAGCAGTGGTATGAGCGCCTGAAGAGACACACGAAGGGCAAGCAGGCAGACCTCCTTCGGAACCTTCAGGAGAAATACTGCCGCTTCATGGAACCATCACCAACGCCGCCAAAGAGCTGGAATAGCTGGGTAGATGAGTGGAACACCATGATTACTGACGGCAAGGCAGAGGGCCTCGCGGAGGCCACCCACAAGTCTATTTGGTTCAAGGACTTTATTAAATCCATCAGGCCTCACTATTCCTATTGGGCTGACACGATTCAAGCTATAGGCAAGCACGATGACGATGACTACGGCCCGAGTGACCTAAACCGCGCCTTCAAGGGTTTCCTCTCACAGAACCCGCAGGAAACGACCTCGAGAGTTAAGAAGGGTGCCTTCGGGCCAACCTTCAACGGTAGTAGCACAAGCAGCAATCGCGATCGAAACAACGAGCGAGGCCACGATAAAGGAAGAGGCCCCAAACGGGGCCGGGCCGCCACTTCGAATGAGGAAGGCGCACCGATATGCCGCCTCTGTGGCCTCACAGGCCACACCCTCGAACGCTGCTACTCCCTTCACCCTGACCAAGCCCCTAGCTGGTGGAGAGGCGGAAGGCCAGCCACCGTCGAGAAGAACCTTCAAGACCCAGACCTCGCTCAAGAAGTGGAACGACTTCGAGGAAAGAAGAAGTCGGTGCAGTGGAAGGATCAGCAGAGGCAGCAGAGCCAAGATTGACTCATCAGGGCGATGGGGACTAGCTCATCAATAGCATCTTCTTTCCTCGTCGCCCTGCCGCCGCACAAGGCAGCCTTCTCTGTTGAGTCTTACCCACTGTGTCACTCTTCACTCCTCGATTGCGGAACCACTCTACACGTATTTAACCAACTATCACGATTCAAGAACTTTACAACTGCCGAGGAAGGCGATTTCCTCTGGGCAGGGCAGGATAAGGTCCCCATCCTTGGCTACGGCGAAGTTGACATCAGAATCAGAACCCCAAGACAGCCTCGTGTGTTGAGGCTGACTGACGTTGCCTTCTGCGAGAACTTCGCTGCCAACCTAGTTTCCTACAAGGAACTTAGGAAGCAAGGAATGTGGTGGGATGACGATCCATCCTCGCCGTCATGCCTTCGAGCAGCCGACCGAAGCATCGTGGGCCTCGTGGATCAACACCACGGGCAATTCCTGCTCGAGTATATCCCTCAAGATCTTACGCGAAGGGCATTCTTTGCTCGCCGCAACACCTTTACCTCGCACACGCAGCGCAAGCCGCAGCGAGCTACCGCAGAACTCTGGCACCGACGCCTTGGGCACCCGGGGCCTAGAGCCCTAGAACACCTCGTCAACTGCTCACGAGGCGCCAGGATCAGAGGAATCACAACGGCTGAGTGTAACGACTGCGGCACGGCAAAGGCGAAGGAGAAAATTCGCCGCGAACCTCGCGAGCCCGCCGACATTCGCCCCGGCGAGAGAATCGCGATCGATTTCCACGACTATGAGCCGGACTACAAGGGCTACAACTCGATGATGCTCCTGACCGACCGAGCGAGTGGGTTCTCGTGGGATTACTATCTCCAAGACCGCCGCAGCGAGACTATCGTTAGCACGCTCAACAGCGCCTTCAAATACCTCTCCTATCAGCTCAACTTCGTGATTAAGGCCGTCGAGTGTGATAACGAGCTGACAGATCGAAAGCACGATGTTCAACGATGGCTGGAAGGCCAGCAAATTCGAGTCGAGCCCTCAGCGCCCTACACACAGAGCCAGAACGGGGGCGCCGAGCGCTCGGGGGGTGTTATCAAAGAGAAGGCACGAGCGATGACCGGCAAGCTCCCGCATCAGCTATGGAGGGAGATTTGCAAGGCCGCTGTCTATCTCAACAACCGCACACCCAAGTATAGGCACAAGTGGCGATCGCCGTACGAGGCGGTCACAGGCAGGAAGCCTGGGCAAGAGCATCTTCGAGCCTACGGTTGTAAGGTGTTCGCGTTAACCCCCGACGCACGAGAGAAGCGGCAGCGGCTTAAGAAGCTCGACCCGCGAGCTTGGATAGGGTATCTCGTTGGATACACGTCGACGAACATCTACAGAGTGTGGGTGCCGTCAAAGGCAAAGGTAATCTCGACCCGAGACGTCATCTTCGATGAAGACGAGCTATTTGATGGCACCTACGAGAGCCTCGCAGAGAGTGTAAAGGAGGCGAACCTGGAGGAGCTGGCGGCAGCACTCCAGAGGATAAGCCTTCCGGAGGACGATGTAGTCGGTCCAGCAGCGGCGCCGCAGCCGTACGACGATGAGATCTTCGACCTCGAAGACACCGACCGGGAGGGCCAGCAGGAAGCACTGCCCGAACCCAAATACACCGAGGCACGCTTCGAGCTGCTGCCTACACCTCCTCCGACGCCCCCAGCAGCGTTGCTAGCTGCGGCGATACAGTCAAGCTTGCCACTCACCCAGAAAGCAGCGGCATATCACGTTCGTGACCCATACGAGTCGCAGGGCCGAGATACTCTCTTAGGCACAAGAAATGGCATAGAAGGTCGAGAATTCCCTCTGCCGAAGCAAGAAGAAAGGCGTAGAGGTCGAGAATTCCCTCCGTCAAGACAAGAAGATGGCATAGCAGGTCGAGAATTCCCTCTGCCGAAGCAAGAAGAAAGGCGTAGAGGTCGAGAATTCCCTCCGTCAAGACAAGAAGATGGCATAGCAGGTCGAGAATTCCCTCTGCCGAAGCAAGAAGAAAGGCGTAGAGGTCGAGAATTCCCTCCGTCAAGACAAGAAGATGGCATAGCAGGTCGAGAATTCCCTCTGCCGAAGCAAGAAGAAAGGCGTAGAGGTCGAGAATTCCCTCCGTCAAGACAAGAAGATGGCATAGCAGGTCGAGAATTCCCTCTGCCGAAGCAAGAAGAAAGGCGTAGAGGTCGAGAATTCCCTCCGTCAAGACAAGAAGATGGCATAGCAGGTCGAGAATTCCCTCTGCCGAAGCAAGAAGAAAGGCGTAGAGGTCGAGAATTCCCTCCGTCAAGACAAGAAGATGGCATAGCAGGTCGAGAATTCCCTCTGCCGAAGCAAGAAGAAAGGCGTAGAGGTCGAGAATTCCCTCCGTCAAGACAAGAAGATGGCATAGCAGGTCGAGAATTCCCTCTGCCGAAGCAAGAAGAAAGGCGTAGAGGTCGAGAATTCCCTCCGTCAAGACAAGAAGATGGCATAGCAGGTCGAGAATTCCCTCTGCCGAAACAAGAAGAAAGGCGTAGAGGTCGAGAATTCCCTCCGTCAAGACAAGAAGATGGCATAGCAGGTCGAGAATTCCCTCTGCCGAAGCAAGAAGAAAGGCGTAGAGGTCGAGAATTCCCTCCGTCAAGACAAGAAGATGGCATAGCAGGTCGAGAATTCCCTCTGCCGAAACAAGAAGAAAGGCGTAGAGGTCGAGAATTCCCTCCGTCAAGACAAGAAGATGGCATAGCAGGTCGAGAATTCCCTCTGCCGAAACAAGAAGAAAGGCGTAGAGGTCGAGAATTCCCTCCGTCAAGACAAGAAGATGGCATAGCAGGTCGAGAATTCCCTCTGCCGAAACAAGAAGAAAGGCGTAGAGGTCGAGAATTCCCTCCGTCAAGACAAGAAGATGGCATAGCAGGTCGAGAATTCCCTCTGCCGAAACAAGAAGAAAGGCGTAGAGGTCGAGAATTCCCTCCGTCAAGACAAGAAGATGGCATAGCAGGTCGAGAATTCCCTCTGCCGAAACAAGAAGAAAGGCGTAGAGGTCGAGAATTCCCTCCGTCAAGACAAGAAGATGGCATAGCAGGTCGAGAATTCCCTCTGCCGAAACAAGAAGAAAGGCGTAGAGGTCGAGAATTCCCTCCGTCAAGACAAGAAGATGGCATAGCAGGTCGAGAATTCCCTCTGCCGAAACAAGAAGAAAGGCGTAGAGGTCGAGAATTCCCTCCGTCAAGACAAGAAGATGGCATAGCAGGTCGAGAATTCCCTCTGCCGAAACAAGAAGAAAGGCGTAGAGGTCGAGAATTCCCTCCGTCAAGACAAGAAGATGGCATAGCAGGTCGAGAATTCCCTCTGCCGAAACAAGAAGAAAGGCGTAGAGGTCGAGAATTCCCTCCGTCAAGACAAGAAGATGGCATAGCAGGTCGAGAATTCCCTCTGCCGAAACAAGAAGAAAGGCGTAGAGGTCGAGAATTCCCTCCGTCAAGACAAGAAGATGGCATAGCAGGTCGAGAATTCCCTCTGCCGAAACAAGAAGAAAGGCGTAGAGGTCGAGAATTCCCTCCGTCAAGACAAGAAGATGGCATAGCAGGTCGAGAATTCCCTCTGCCGAAACAAGAAGAAAGGCGTAGAGGTCGAGAATTCCCTCCGTCAAGACAAGAAGATGGCATAGCAGGTCGAGAATTCCCTCTGCCGAAACAAGAAGAAAGGCGTAGAGGTCGAGAATTCCCTCCGTCAAGACAAGAAGATGGCATAGCAGGTCGAGAATTCCCTCTGCCGAAACAAGAAGAAAGGCGTAGAGGTCGAGAATTCCCTCCGTCAAGACAAGAAGATGGCATAGCAGGTCGAGAATTCCCTCTGCCGAAACAAGAAGAAAGGCGTAGAGGTCGAGAATTCCCTCCGTCAAGACAAGAAGATGGCATAGCAGGTCGAGAATTCCCTCTGCCGAAACAAGAAGAAAGGCGTAGAGGTCGAGAATTCCCTCCGTCAAGACAAGAAGATGGCATAGCAGGTCGAGAATTCCCTCTGCCGAAACAAGAAGAAAGGCGTAGAGGTCGAGAATTCCCTCCGTCAAGACAAGAAGATGGCATAGCAGGTCGAGAATTCCCTCTGCCGAAACAAGAAGAAAGGCGTAGAGGTCGAGAATTCCCTCCGTCAAGACAAGAAGATGGCATAGCAGGTCGAGAATTCCCTCTGCCGAAACAAGAAGAAAGGCGTATAAGTATTTAATTAAGTTATTTAGTCTATCTATCTATTTATAAGTAATAAGCTATATTAAGCTTATACTTTATTCTTAATTATATTATAAGCGTTTATTAAAACTTAGTAATAAATATACTTTTTTTATTAAAAATAATCTCGCTAAGTAATCCGTAATTACTAATAATAGTTTATAGAAAGATATATACTAAATCTTCTATATTACTAGCTTCTCTATATAGAATAAAGTATTTATACTTTATTAGTCTATTAATAATAATAAATATACTATTATATTTAACGTTAGTTATAGGTTTTTTTAATAATAATAGCTTTATAATATAGTTAAAAGCTATTAAATCCTATAATTTCGTTAATACTAGTAGTAGTTATAGTTATCTATAAGGCTTATATCGAGATACTTTACTTCGGGCGTATAGTTTATATTTTCTAATAATTTCTTATATTTTCTTCTTAATTTATAGAAAGTTATAGATTCG
>KQ030599.1:54896-91552 GCA_000956045.1 Hirsutella minnesotensis 3608
ATAGTATATCTAATAAATCGTATTAGAAATATATTATATTTAGCTTTTTTTTTTAGAAATATATTATATAATCTATATATATATATAAAACCTATAAAATAAAATAGTAAAACTCGTAACTTAGTAAGATATATTTATAATCTCTAAATTCTCCTTTAGGGCGGAATTCCTTATAAAAGGCGCTAATTATATTAGTAGTAGTAATTACTATAATATAGTCGCCTCTACTAAGTATTAGTTTATACTAAATTAGTATAGTTTATTAAATTCCTATAAATAATTCTAGTTCGATTTAAGTTTCGATATTAAGTATAAAATTAATATTTATTAAGTATAAGTTATTCTTATAACTTATAACGTCTTATAGTTAGTTTAGAGATATTATAGTTTAGCTAATATTTTCTATTAAATTAAGTATCGAACTTTCTTTAGAACTTATATTATTAATATTTTATTATTCGAGCTATAAACTAGTAAGAATATTACTATTCTTTAGTTCTCTATTATATTATTAGTATCGCGATTATTAGAGTATTATTAGGATATAAGCCATTTTACTTATTCGATCCCTATTAAAGTAATAGAGGGGCTTTATAATCTAGATTTAGTATTATAGTTAATTCTTTATAATTTCCTATCGTATAGTTATTATAAGAGTCTTTCTCTTTAATACTTTAGGGAACTATTTACTCCCTTATTTATTACTAAGGTAGATTATATATTTATTATTATAGTACGCTATCTAGCTAAGTACTTTATAAAGTAGTTCCTCTTTTAGTATAATTTCTTATTTATTAGTAGTATTTAATATTTTCTTACTTTTAGGGGCTAGTTTCTAATTCTTATTTTTATATAGTTTTTTATATTCTTTAGAGAAGTATTCGAATTTTCTATAATTATAGTATTTCCCTTTACCCTTTTATATAGCGTTAAGGTCGATATCTATTCGTCCTAGATTTATTATATATACTTACGCTATAGGTTTTTCTCGTTTTCGTTATATATTTATATATTAATTATTATTATTATTCTAAGAAGTATTAAAATATCCTCTTCCTTATTTCTTCTCTTAGTATTATATATACTATTTATTATTAATCCGTATAGCTATAGTAATATAGTCTAAAAGTATATTAAGTTAGTCTTCCTTATAGAGTTTATTCTTAACTTCTTCCTTAAGTCTTTTATAAAACTTAGATATTATAGGTTTATTATTTTAACCTAACTTAGAGGTAATTTATTAGAATTTAGTAGCGTAATTAGGTACTAATCCTCTCTATTAGAGTTCGCGAAGCTTCTATTTAGCTTCTCGTTTTTTATTAGTCGTCCTAAATACTTTAGTAATAGTATCCTCGAATTCTTAAAGTAAGTTAAAAATAGTATTAGTCTTATTATCCCTTATAATTATAATATAATTTAAGTAGTCTTATATAATAAATATAAACTAAGTAAAAGTAATACTCGAAAGGTATCCTCCTATATAGAGTACTTAATTATAAGTATTACTAAATTAATTTAGAAAGAATCTATAATAGGCCTTAAGTTAAGTAATAAAGTTTCGAAGTATTTTATATAAGCTATCGAATAGTCTAGGTTACTTTAGTTTAATAATTTCTTTAAGATCCCTAGCCCTAGCGTTACTAATCCTAAGGTCGAATACTTATTATCGAAAGGCAATAACTTCCTATATAAGGTCTTAGATATTAATAGTATATCCGCTAGTAGTAGATCCTCCTTAAGTCTAGGTAAGTATATTAATAGTAATATAATATTACTTAGGGTAACGCGGTATTACTACTAAATAAGAGCTTTTAACGTATAATAGCTAGAGTTATTCCTAAGGGATAAACTAGACAAGGGTTTATATTAGTAGAGATAATAAGATATTAACCTAAGTAAGAGTAATATTACGTTAGTAATAGACTATATATTATAACTAAATAATTATATTAAAAGCTATCTAGCTATCTAGTCCTAAGAAGCGTAAATAGGGGGTACTTATATATTATAAGAGAGAGACCTTAGATTACGAGGTAAACTATAATCCCTACGTTAAATCGCTATAGCTTACTAAGTAAGCTATAATATATAGTAGTAAGCTTTTAACGAGGCTTACTTAGCTTACCTTTGCTCTAGGTAATCCTTACCTAATTAGTCCTTCGTTCCGACTATTCTTCCGGGCTTATGCCTAGTCGGCTACTCCCGAGGTCGGCCTAACCTACGGCTTATATTATAGTCGTAATATATAGTTACTTTATAGATACCTCGAATAGCTAGGCTACTAAAAGGTACGTTATTTATCCATAGTTATAGAGGGTATTACTTAGTAAGAGGGATTTATATAGTCTTACTTAATCCCTAGTAATACTAAGCTAGCTAGGCTAAGCTTAGATAACTAAGGGTAAAAGTAGGATTAGAGCTAGGCTCTAAGAAAGAGGCTATATTAAAAGGTAGGCTATATATTATTATTATAGTAGTGATTTAAGCTAGAGAGGAAGGAAAGAGAAGAGGGAAGAGAGGGAGGAAAAGCCTCCTTATATATACAATCTTCCTTAATAGGAATACCCCCTTTCCTTACTAACTAGACCCCTCCTTAGCTATATTATAAATCAAGGGGTAACTCAGAGGTTATCTAATAATTCTCTTGCAATTCTAATAGGCCTCTTCTATAGCTATATCGATAGTTCGATATAGTTATTCCAATAGTCTCCAGCTCCCTAGATTAAAGAGTAACTCAAAGGTCAAGTGGTTACCTTCCTGCATTTCCTATAGGCTTCTTATTTAGTTATATCGATAGTTAAGTAGGTAGTTGTAAATAGCTTCGTAGGCTGTGTAAGAGAGAGGGTATAATAGGTGTTAAAGTGGGTGTAGAAGTCCGGACGATATAGTCCTATCCCTTATATATCCGTATATAGCCTAGACCTTCGATATCCGATACTAGCCGCCTAAGCCGATACTAGCCGAGGGGTTATACTAAGGTTATAGTTAAATAGCTAGTAGGCGTTATAGTAGTTGGGTTAGTTACGGGCTTATAGCTAGTAGCTATACGTATCGAATACGTATAATAAAGGCTTTTTAAGTTGTTTTTTAACAAGTTATATAGGATACCTCTATCCTTTATAGGTATCGTGACTTCTAAATACTTATAGAACCTAGTCTTCGCCCTCTATATAGGCTTATAATCTTATATTAGGAGGTTCTTTTACTAAAGGCTGATATAGGCGCCCTCTTAAGCCCTTTAATAAGGTTCGTAATCCTTTGTTAGGCCTAACCTAGAGTAGCTTGGTGTTTCACACGGATCCTCCTTTCAACATATACTAAGACTTCGGAGGAGCCTAAGACGCTAATCAGGATTTATTTCCTTCATATACTATAACTGTGTCGGTCCAATTCTGCCGCTTCCATCTCGATCAACTTAATATTGTTGTTAAGCTAGCTGGTTCGTATCTACCCGGCGCCCAACTTGCGATCTACTCGTCGAATAGACTTATGACGAGAACGAGGCAATACTCATAAATATTTTCATGACCTCAGCCACGCATTACTGCAGGTAGTTCTTAGGGAAGCTTGCTCCCAGCGCAGTCCAGTTCACCCGATAAGTTGATTCGGATGTCAAATAGGCGATAGAGCTTTGTAATTGTGCTGAGCAAGATATGACTGCGCAGAATATTTACAATTCTTGATGGACTGTAGTACGTGATGTGCGAAAGGGAGGAAAACTTCATCAGTGACTCCAAGGTATTCCCACCTAGAGTCTTATTGCATGAATGGCACCTATCATGGAGCAGTACTACCAGAAATGTCCTGCCGAATCACGAATGCTCGTTGCAGCGACGACTGATGAGAGATACAGTGGACTGATGAAGATTTTGACACTTTGGATATTTGGAATGACAATCACCTAACGTCCAAATCAAGTCGTCGTGCACAAACTTTCAGCACCGCACAGTCACAAGTCCTCAGGCTGCCTTTTGCCTCCTTGCTTCTCAAGTGTTCAGGGTTCGTGACTGGTCCCGGTCACCGTCCGTGGATCAAAACAGAAGCCAGATCTATGATAGGCAAAGTTTGCCTTGCAGTGAATTTAGTGCATATGCAGACACGTTGAATCGGTGGTCTTTTATCACTCGGGCGCCGTAGAAGTATAAAATGTCTGAGAATCTCACCGTATCTCCGCCCTACTTTCTGACTCTTCACGGCAGATCAAGAACTGCAAGCTATTATAGGAAGCGTTCCCGCGGTCATATTCGCTCTTCTTCCGAGAGAAACGCTAGCTGACGATTGCAACCAGCGAGTACTGCCACTATCTCGACATGGACCTAAAGGAAAATCCCGAGAACACCTCGTTGCCCAAGCCTTGCAACAAGCAGCAATCTCCAATGTATGCAATGATGTATCAGCTCGAAGCAAGACAGCCATCGAGGCAGCAGATTCTTTCCGAGATTGAGAGAATCCAAACGGCCGTATCCGCCATGGAGGTTGAATGTGCGAGACCTCTTGAAGTAGGGGGAGTTGGCGACGCTCAACTCAAGGCCCGCCTCGAAATCCATGAGGCCGCCCTACACGAGTATTTCGATTTTTTCCTCGCCGCCAATCATCCAACTGTCCGCGATAAACTTGAGGAAATGGAGTCGGAATACAAAATGCTCGACCGGATGTGGCGCTACGGACTTCTTTTGCCTTTAGAACTACTTCGGAACAGCCCAGGATCACGCGAGCACTTGTTAACGTACATCCATGCTGCCTATGGAACCTTGACTAGTTTGTACGAAGAAGTACCGACCTTCAGCCAGGCTTGGACGCGACGCCTTGGAGATTTTGCGAAATATCGGATGCTTCTCGAGTCAGGAGATGGACAATGTGACGACCGCAAGATTTGGGCGGAGATCTCCGCATCGTGGTATGGCAAAGAATAGGACGCATTGCCTGCATGTCGCTGGCTACCTAGAGCATGATAAATTTCAATTAAATCCTATAAACATCGTTGCTACAGTGAACATCCTCTAACCCCCCTAACCAGAACCCCTTGCCTGCCTCTGCCTCGACAACCTCTACCCCCGTGCCTACATGTACTTCCTCCTGCAAGTTATAGCATCTATTACTCGTAAATCATAGCTAGCCCATTAATATATGGGAAACTAGTGTAGCTCTGCCCTCTTATATATGAGAGACGGTTATCTCCTAAGATTAAACGTATAGCAACTTAATTAATTACGGGTCTAGATTCTGTACAGGTGCGGAAACGCTGATGGTGCATATTGTCCTCTGTGGTCTGCCTGGTCGGACTACATGTAGCTACGACCTGTAGCCCCTTGGCTTCAATACTTAGCCGCCTCCTGGAAATCTGCGTCCAGATGATGAAGGATATTTGATAGCAGCGGACGCATCCCTTGCCATGCTCAAGTATACCCATACCTCGACGGAGGCATCCCTTACCGTGCATGCTCCAGAGTTCATAGGATGCGGAGTTACGAGGAAAGGTAGTTCGCGTTCAGGAGGAGGATGTATACGCTTTTTTCCAGTCCCGGCGGCGAAATCTTGATCCTTGGCAAGGAGATCAGGCTTCGCCTTAAAGGGCATATTTGTCTTGCGATGAACTGCACGGCTGGCGTGGCCTATCAAGCTATCTAGGTCGTTCGGCGAGCGCTTCTTTCCAGGGAAAGAAAGTTGAGAGGAACAGGCTGGCGAGAATGAAGGGTAGGTCTTGTTGCTTGGGGGATATTGTTATGCGGTGGAGAGAGGTTCTGAGCAGTCATGTTTGCCGGAATCATTCGCTTGTTTAATTCCATGTTGACGGTTGTGGTTTGGCAATGCGGACGCCCTGGTCGGTGGAGACGACTGGGGAAGTATGAGAACCCATGGTGGGAATTCTTGCGCACATGATGAGTTGCACTTGGCGACCTGCCCAAGTAGGACCTGGTATATGGCATGCAAAACACGTAGTATTGAAATTGTATGATTGAAAATAGAGGATCGGAAGCCACCACATTACGTGGGGGTTCACCAAGACCCTGCGGGTAGATCTTGATCGAGTCACTAAAGAAAGTCAAAGGCAAGGGAGCAGATTCTTTTCTTCGCAATTCCACCAGCATGTGATACTTCGTACAAGGCACATAAACCCTGAATTCCACCTAGACCACGCACACATGACGTCCTAGAATCGTGGAGCTGAGTCACTGCCACGCCACTTCCGCCGTTGCTTTCTCGCCATTCAAGCTATACGGCCGTCAATGGCTTCAATATAGCGTGAAGAGGCATATTCATACAAGTCTGGGCAATCATGAGCAGGGCATTACTATTATTGATTCGAGCACGAAGCGCCTCATCTGTGAAGGATCATTTTTTCAAGGGACTTAATATAAATAAAAGTCCTGGACTCATCCGTGGATATTAATTCCAGTTGTGAATATATTGCTATTCCAGAAGCCGCGAGTGTGTCTCGAATCCGGAGAATGTCTTTATTATATTAAGATTATTAACCCTAGAGATCTAGTCAATGTGCCCTGATCATCACCTGGCATGTAACCTAAAGAAGCATGATCGCACCGCCTAGAATTACGAGGCACATGTTGATACCCGACTTGCTGGCCCCAGAAACCACGGTTGCTCGGCAGTCTTGGCCGACGCACTTCTCCGGCTTAGCAACCTGTTTCGGTGCCCCGGAAGCATTTGGATGGGGTACAATGGCCGTATTGGCCATGGTTGATACTGCTGGGGCAATAGACTTGGTCATCGCGGAAGCGGCTTCGCCCTGTGGCACAACGCTGATGAACTGGCTACACTGGCTACCCTGCTTATCTCCAGATTTTTGGACGCCGACACCGGACTCGTGCTTGTTGAGAGACTCTCCTTGGCCGCTAAAGGGTCTGCCGTTCTGGCAACCGACTCCATAGCAGGTTTTGCCGGCGAACGTTTGGTTGTGGCAGCTGCTTCCGGAGCAGTCGGCGTTGATTCCGTGCTGCGGGATAGAAATCGGAGCTGTGGTTTCGGCGCCGCCCGGAACAATGGTCGTTATGCCAACCTCGGTTGTGACGCGACCAACAGGGCATCGCGTCTGGACTGGCGGGCAGCTTGTGACGGTGTAAATCTTGGTGACCTTGGCGGTGATGGTCTTGAGCGCCTTGTCGCCAGCGATGCCAGGGACCAAAGTCTCGGAGGGTCGGACGTCGGGGCAAATAGTGGTGTACAGAGGCACAGTCACGGTCTGCACGTACTTGCCATTCGCGCAAGTATCTGCGTCGATGTACGGAGGGCAGCTGGTGACGGTATGGAGCGAAGTGGTGAAGACGACTGACGTGGTCATTTTGATCGGTCCTTGAGTCACTTCTGCCGAGGGCGCGATGGGGGCCGATGTGTTCGACGATGGAAGACGGCCATTGAAGCTAGAACGGGTTACAGTCGCGGCGTGACTGGCAGACAAGGAGTCGCTGGAGGTTGGCTGCTGTTTCGCCAGCGACGTGGGCTCAGAGCTTGTCGCGTTGGCGGAAGCCGTCAAACTCGGTGTCTTCTTGCTAGACAGAACACCAGAAACAGACGGAGTGGAGCTGGTGACAATGGACTCGGTCGATGAGATGGTAGAGGTCTGCGCGGATGAGGTCGAGAGACTCGAAGAGGCACTGGTCGATGAACTGGTCGTGGGCGCCTTCATGTCAAAGTAACGAATGTCCTTGATCTTGAAATAGACGTCTTTGAAGTCTCCTGGGTTCTTGGATACGTAATTGATGCAGGTCTGCTTCGTCATAGCGGCGCAGTTTCCACCGGCGGCGTTCCAGATTCCGTCCTCTTGGACGGGTATTCCGCAGAAGGAGATGTCGAGAATCAATCTCTGATCTTGGGTAAAGGCACGGTCAATATCGCAGTGCGACTTCTTGAGGTGTGCCGATGGCATGCCCCATGAAGCAGTGTCGGGTTTGTCAGAGTCAATGTCCCGGGGTTCCTGGCCGCGAGCCCAGTTGTAGATCTTGATGTATTCACTGGTGAACTCGAGAGCCTCTGCACAGGTTATGTTGATCAGCGGGCTTGCGTTTATCACGTAAGGGTATGTCCGCGGTACTCACGAGTGCCGCCAGTAGAGGAGCCCCAGATCCCGTCGGCTTGCTCCAGCGAGGTGCAGCCCTCGTTGAGATATTGTAGGTTGCTAGGGTCCTTATTCTGGAAGGTGTTGTCGCAGTTTCGGGAGGTCTGCAGCGACGAGGTTTGATTGACGCCGTCGAGGACACAGCTACCGTAGACGGAGGAACTGCCAGTATGGAAGGCCACCTTGTTGACTGCGTTCAGGTTCCAACCTTCGTAAAGGTCAATCTCTCCCGAGTTGGGCCACTCTCGAGAAGAGCCGAGGGTCCAACTATGCGAATGCCACGTCAAAATCAACTTCTGTCATGTTCTAGGTGTTCCGGGAGTCACTCACAAGGCGGGCCAGGTACCGCATACGGGCTTGGGCATGTGGGTAAAGCGAGCGACAATCAGACCGTAAGAATAGCCCTCCTTTGACTCAATGCGGAAACTGTTACGGCCTTGATGAAATGCGCCCTTGAGCTCGGTCTTGTGGTCGACCCCCAAGTAGACCTCGCCGTCATCAACGGCTGCTATGCCATGTTTCAAGGCATTCTCACGGCTTTGGTACTCGACATGGCCATTATTTTTATCGGCGGCCTACATTTCGAGTCCGGCATTAGTCTTGACTTACTCTATAACCCTAGGAGAGTTTGAAAGAGGCTTACGAACCGTCAAGAAGTCAAACTTGTCGAAAAAGTTGGTGTGGTCGTACGTATCGGCGAGATGATACTGCTTGGCAGCCGCGCTGCCGGCGACTGCCAGCACAGCAGCGCCAAGCCGACAGAGAGTGACCATGGCGAGCTTGAAGATGTAAAGGCGCGTAAAACCAAAAAAGGAGCGACTTAGAAAGAGTTGAGTAAATAGCGAATGACAGATTTGCCGTACAAGGCTGAGAAACGAGTGACTAACGCGACTTGAGAGAAACAAGAAGCAAACGGCTGCCACGACGAAGGAAGGGTTCACACCGGACCTTTATCGTGGAAATTAGTTCCATGTGCATACTGGGCCACCTGAGGCAGCATTCGGAAATACAGGCTCATTGAGGTTAGCTTCACGACATCCTCCCGTCTTCAATGTTGTGGTTGAGGGGGCCGTTGAGAACATTGAAGTGTTGCTTACCATGGTCCCTAGTCTTCACCAGCTTTGTAATAATCGGCTTTTGCTACATTGGGATCTTACATCCGATATCCGACATCTGCACGACAAGTCATGCATCACGTTGCCAGGGTCCCATTTTCGGATGCTCTGCCTGCGGAGCATATTCCCCTTTGAACTTGACTTTGGCGTAATATAAAGCGACTTGGCCTAACCATTGTAACCCTGTCTGCGGGTTCTTGCAGCCCTACGGTACATGTTCCCATAGGGCAGAAACGCGGGCATCTTCCGACGGAGTACATGCTTGATGCTGGTACACAAATCTGGATCTAGGTAGCCTGATTGCGGAGGCAATAGGGGAGCACATATAATCGGACTGTGAGTCAGCTCCTAGCGCCCTATTATATCATGGAAATTGCGGCTTGTTCTCAGCTTGAAGACGACTCCGTTCCATGTCAATGCTTCATGTTAAGCTTGAAAATAAGCTTTATACAGGGTACTTTATGCAAATTTGCATTATTAGATTAAAGCTCGAGATCTAAGATACAGTTAGGTGTGACGACAATACAGCAGAACATGAATGCTACCGATTTCTGCCGCTTGGGCCTTATAGAAAGCACGACGGCCTCGCAACATTGAGTGGTAGAAGATAGGAGAGAGGCGATAACTGCCACCGACAACATTGACTCAACGCCGAGAGTTGCATCGCATTGATCCAATCCCAAGTTGACCTTCAGCCATTGCCAACGTAGTGGGAACCCATTCGAAAGCGGATCCCAGAGAACAAAACCCAACTCCGTTCAAGGATACCTGCGGCGGCTCGGTGGGACGCGATAATCAGCCCAGTTCGAGCAGTAGAGTTGCCGTATACAAGAACTGCGCCAGGCCAGACGCCATGTTCAACAAGTGATGGCATTGAGCAGCAGCTCCAAGATGGTGTGTAGCTCCGGGCATCGGCCGAAGTTTGCGACATGGATGTCACTTTCAGGCTAAGCTTGAACTCCAGTTCATCTGCCCTGTGGCTATCAGCCAGGCCCGGGAGTGGTGGTTTTAGCAGCCCGGTAGCCGCTTTCATCAGATAGGTTACATGCTTCGCTATCCACCAAACTGGTTCGAAATACGACTTCGTGAAGATACGCAGCTCCTTGGAGAATCCGAGGCGCCTGGTGCGGAGCAAATCCCTGGTACGTGCCCGCAGGCTCGGATGACGGCAGCGCAAGGGAACAAATCTCTTGCCTTGCAAATACATTCTCTCCCGTCATGCTAAATTATCGGCAAAGGTGAAGCCAAGGGATGTCGGTCCGGGAACTCATTGCACTCATTAGCCTGGTGGAGTTGGCGAGACGGATACTGAATCATTGCCCTGCTAGCGGATTCTCTCGAACACAACGGTCCCCTCAGAATCCCCGTCGTATACAAAATCGACCGTTACTCCCAAAACTGTACCACTGCTCCCCGAAATGACTGGAACTTGGCTTCGCTCTCGTGTGCACCATCAAAGATCATGTCATCCAACCAACCCACGTAGATGGTCCAACGGAAGCCTAATCCCACTTCCCAATGGCTGCGTCCAAATGCACCGTATCTTTAACATCAATAGAATTGCGATTGACTGCGGGATCGGATTACAGCACAAACAGGTCCACATAGTCCTTGACAATTTTTCGTCTCACAACAGCGCCAGACGTCAGCGTTGAGCCGCGTACTCAGCCGGACAGAGTTGCAAGCCATCCCGCCGAATCCACAAATCAGTCCACGGAGTAGATTTACTTATTCGCCAGGTTTCCAAAGTTACAAGTTATAAGCTTGAGGCGGTCCAGGTTTGATACTTTGCTCTGTCTTCAACGTAAACCCGGCTTGAATCCGGATGCAATGGCGCTTGTCCCGAAATCGCTCTATTCACTTCCACGACATAATAAGGTTCCGTGCCACGCCTTCACTACGCCGTCTACCTATACTCTTTCTGCGCGGAGTTAATAGTATTATTTCCTATCCGTTTGTGGAGGCTGTGAGCAAAGCCAGAGAGCAAAAGGGACGAAAAGAGGGCAAAGGCTACGAAAAAGCGCAGCCAAGCGCCCGAGCTAGTAGGAGAGGATTCTGCCTGTACCAGCTGATCTTCTTCGCCTCTGCAGTGGCTTACGCCCGTTCAAATGGCAGAATAGCTTGTAGATGCGCCACAGCAAACTTAGTTTCTATTCGAGCTCTTGATAAAACCTTAAAGATTAGACAAGTGAGCGTTTTGAGTTTACAATGAACAAAGTGAAATAGCTTAAAAAGGAGCGTGACTATTGTGTAGGTTTGTGCCAGGTCGAACCACCCAGAAGGCTGTATTCTTCTGTCGAATTCGAGTTGAATCCAGTCCGGCCAAGAGATATATATATGTCTGCTCCCCTCAATCCAAATAGCTCACTTGCACCTATCCCGTTCTCGACATTCTTCTCATCTACACCTTGCTTCCACAGGAGTAAAACTTCACACTATCTTATCGTGCCGGCTTACGGTGTTCTACCCATGGCGAAGGCTTGCGACACAAATCACATCATGGATGTCGAAGCAAACCTGCAAGACTTCGCGACACTTGGCCTTGTCGACGCAGAGTCGACATTCAGTGACGCGAAGCCGCAAGATGGGGCAAGCAACCAGGCTGCGTCCCTTGAAGGTGTTCAAAATGACAACGAAAGCACAACGAAGACGCCGGAACAGCCCTTCGACCCGCGGCAATGTCTCTTCTGCAAGTCTTATTCCGTCGACTTCGACGAGAACCTCGACCATATGAACAAGAAGCACAGCTTCTTCATCCCGCACGACAGCAAATTGATAGTCGATCCCGAGACCTTCATCAAATATGTCCACCTAGTCGTCTTTGGCTACCATGAGTGCCTATACTGTGGTTCTCCGCGACAAACTGTGGAAGCGGCGCAGCAGCACATGGTCGGAAAGGGTCACTGCAAGATTGATATCGACATGGATGATTCCGAGTACCAAGACTTCTATCAGATGGACTTCTCAGAGAAGGCCAAACAGGCACGGCGTTTGATGGCCACTAAGCAGCCCCGCAAGGAACAGTCGTTCGGCCTAGTCGTGGAGAAGCCTTTTGGTCGCCGGACGCAGCGGGGAGCAAAGACCGGCCGCTCAAAGATTCCACAGGCGCCGAACAAGCCACAAAAGTCTGCCATGCGGGACTCGAACGTGGATTCAAAGACGGCCTCCGACAATTCATCAGGATCCAACTCCAAGAGAGTTGCGAAGATGGAAACGGCCTTTCAGAAACAGCTAGCAAGCTTGAGGGTCGCGGATAGAGCAAACCTTATGCATCTACCAGCAAGGGAACAGAAGGCGCTGGTGATGGAGAGCAAGAAGCAGGCAGAGAAGGCAAAAAGGCAGGAAAACGAGATGCGATTCAAGGCGCAGCTAAAGGATAACAAAGGAAGAAAATGCTAGTCCAAGTATACCCAGCCAATGCTCTATATGAACATAATCATTAACGATTAACTTAAACCGAGTAAAACACTCGCTTAGCGGCTACCTCAAGGAAACTCTTATCATTGAAACTGAGCTCGAAAATTTCTGCAAATAAAATCCCCGCGTTGAAGGCAGTGACTCGAGATTGTGGCTTGGCTACTCGTGCAGTCTGTGTCAAGATCTCAGGCCGGTTCTGATCATTCGCAACAGAACCCTACATATTGAGAAACGGAACCAACCTTATAAAACTCCAATGCGTACAACTTGGTCCATGCGTCTGACGGTGGATTCTCCGCTGGTATCAGAAAGAAATGCTACCCAATGTCGGTAAACGAAATAGAATAGCCTTATAGCCTGGCCGAGTACATGCATCGATGAACGGAGACTTTCCAGGGCCCGGGAGCTGCAACATGCACGACGCTTATACGGGCGGGACCATGCGCTCGGTAGCTTTCGAGGAAGCCCTTGGCATCCAAAATGGGTACGAGCGGAACGCGTCGGCAAAGAATGCAGTGATGAGCTGTTCGGTCAGCTGAGCCGATGGCAGCCTAATGACACCTCGTGCCTCCAGGTATGCTCTATCGCACACATCGGCGTGTTGTCCCACTTTTCCGGACCCGAGAAAATGGGGCCGCGGGAATGCCGGAGCGAGTGGAGCTGCCGCTGGCTCCGTCCTGCGCGACTGTTGGCTCGGTCACGCAATCGCGTTCTCGGGACCGCCAACTTGGAGGTTGCGGCCTCGGGCTCTCAGGAGGCTTCCCTTTCGGTTGTCTAGACGTCCGACCGAGCTCTCCTGGCGGTTGTGCGTCGCCACCATGTCTCATTATCACCGGCTGTCTCCTGTCAGACGGAGCCACGAACTCGGCAAAAGGCAGCCCACCTCTTGCGGGCAGCCACTTCACACTCGATGCCATGTGAAACACAATTGCTGCAAGGACAACCCGTGGCCATGACATCGCAACGCACCTTGCGCGAACCAGACCTGCGGCAGGCCGTAGCGGCACGGCGTCTCGGGATAGCTTTATCCTATGCCCTCGGCTCCTTGGGGAACTGCTGAAAGGTGCCTGACCCCACAAGGCCGCGGCCGGCAATGTCCGGTTGTCGAGACTTACCATCTCGAGCCTAATATTTAGGAAGATATCGGTACGGCATGAAAGAGTGAAGCTCCCCCGCGTGAACATAGGCGCATTATCAGTAAGAGATTGCTGACGTACATGTAGAAGCTTAAGGTAGAACATTACTGCCTCTGCTGCCTCTACGATCAACAGTCACGGCGTTAAGCTATAAGCCCTACATGAAAGTAGAAGAATAGTAAACTGTGCTAGTATTGTACTTCAAGCTAGCCCCTAATGTTGTGTAATCCTCTTTCTAGCTTCCTCCATCTCATGTTCCGGAACTGGCCTGTTTTCCAGCGCCCATACCCTCTCATCCGCACTCTGAAAAGGCGGAGGATAGATGCCGTTTATGCGCCATAGTCGCCGCTCTGTCTCGTCAATGTGAATTTCCCAGTCGTAGCCTTTGTCGGCGATATGAGGCTTCATCCGCGCCTCCAAGCGAGCAATGGTACGGGCGTAGGCCTCGTCGGCGTCGGGAAGGCGCACGTTGATGTGCTCGGCGACGAGACGGATGAACGGTTTGGGGCCTTTGTTCTTGGGCTCGCCGCCGACAAAGGTATCTGCGAGGCCGAGCTTGACAAAGTGCATGACGACGTAGAAAGCAGGCATGCCGCGATCCGTGTAGTAAGAGGTGATGTCCTTCGCCAAGGCTGCCTTGGACTCTTCAGTCTCAAAGGTGCTGACGGGGTGGAAAACGAGCCAATGCGGCATCTTGGCTAAGTGATGGTTCGATTTTAGATTGTTATGAGCGTTCAGCAGCGTGAATAAGTGGGAGAGCCGAGCTGAGAAGGGCGACATGTAGGTGTACGAGCAAGAGGGGCATCTTATATATATATATATATACCCCATTCTCACAATGCCAGCCGGAAGCTGTGTTACAATACTTTGCATCAATGCTAGCAGTCTCACTTTGCCACTTTGGCGTAAGCTGAAAAACGCGAGTTGTTTGTTCAATTGCACCATAGGGTTGCATACATCCTTGACGCGAAGCCAACAAACCAGAAAGTCATTCTTGAGCGGCCCAGCCGGTGTGTTTGAGTGGCAAAGTAATTCCATCTTACAAATGCAGCAACATACACAAAGCCCGGGCGTTAGACGCCGTAATCGTTCCGGCGGGATATTTAAAGCCCAAACGGTCGCCTTTGAACCTACTTGGATTTCATCATTAGAGAGTACCTCTTTCCCAGTTTTCAATCATGACACCAGAGCTCATCTTCATCACCGGCGCTACAGGCTTCATTGGCTCACATGTGGCCAACGTTGCACTCGCGGCAGGATACCGCGTGCGGCTAAGCATTCGAAGACCGGAACAAGCAGAAGAGATACAGCGCTGGCTGGTCGGACCGGAGGAAGATGTAGAAACTGTTGTGATCCCGAGCATGTCCAACGTCGAAGCATTCAAGGACGCACTGCTCGGAGTCGACTACATCTTTCACCTCGCTTCTCCCATGCCTGGAAAAGGAGAGGACGTTCGGACGGACTACGTCGATCCGGCAGTGTCGGCAACTGTGGCAATACTAGAAGCAGCTCTGCAGCACACTAGTATTAAAACCGTCATTGTCGAATCCTCCATCCTTGCGTTGCTGCCGGTGGGAGGCAGCTCGATGCCACCCGTCATACCCAGAGGTTCGTCGATCTGTCTCCAAGAAGGCCTCTGTTTACTAATTGTAGCGCAGCAAATACCAATGAGCGCCATCTTATTAATCTGGACATGGCCTTCCCATCCGGCTTCCACGGACATGGCCTCAAGTACGGGATATCCAAGATCGCCGCACATCAAGCCACGCGCGACTTCCGGCAGCAGCGGGCGCCCCCCTTCAAGCTCCTGACCTTTCACCCGGCATATGTGCTAGGAGACAGCCTCGTGCAGGCGGACGCGGAGTCGATTAGCGGCATGAACGCGCAGTTCTGGAACTCGCTTACACAGCCAAAGCCGAGCATCCCGGGCGAATGGGTGCATGTGCGCGACGTCGCCGATGCCCACGTGCGGGCAATACAGCACAGCTCGGACATTGCTGATGGCACCGAGTTCATCCTAGCAGCCCCGGGGACTTCATGGCAGCATGCGGTGGATTGCGTGCGCCTGTGGTACCCGCGATTGCATGTCGCCTTGCAGCCGCCGTTCCCGCAGAGTTGGGTAATTGATACGCAGCCGGCGGACAAGCTGCTACGCATGAGCTGGCGGTCTGGAGACGCGATTATCCGTGACGTAGTAGAACAGCAGTTGGCGCTGCAAAAGTCTACTTGAATGATTAGGACTCATTTGAACTGTTATCACTAAGATTCCCTGACCGCATGATGCTTTCTTGTTCATGGACACGAAGTGACAAGGCAGGTCTATCCAAGTTTTATACAACTCGTAGTCCAATACGCCGTCCTCTATTTAATAATTTCGTCTACGAACTGGGTGATAGTATTCTTACAGCTGTCATATTGCTTATTGTTGAATGTACATGCACTCCCTCGGTATATTACCTGATGCACCCGGATACCTTGAAGTATTGTCACTATCGGAAAGGTTACATGAGATACAACGTCATCGAAACTATATCGTACTTTATATCGCCATTCTTGCCTTTATCTACTCTTTTAACTTGACGGTGAGGCAGATGTTCCATCCTCCTACATGCACAAGTCGCGATACTTTGTTATGCACTCTACGGCGACGTACCAAGACTATTGAAAGAAAATCGGGGTCAAAATATTTGTGCAGGACATGAACCCGACATTGCGGCATCTCGACATCATCTAGACTTCAGCCAAGGGCACATGCAGGAATGTCAACAGCGGTCGTCGTCACAGGACGAGATCAGATCAACTGCAGACACAACGGCTTTCGTGAATTTAACCTCCTCCAGACTTACGGCCTTTCTCAATGCCCGCATTTTGGCGAGCGGCAAAGACTAAGGAGAAGAGACGGCTGATTGGGCCATTGCAGCACATTTGATTACAGCGGCCAAGCCTGCAACTTGAAGTTTTTAGACAATCGGGGTAACATTGACGTAACGTAGACTTGGAGAAATGGTCGACAATTTGCTTCTCCTCACCGGAACGCCCTTCAGCCCTCGTATTGATACCTGCGAAAGGGTTGTGAGTACTAGAGCCAAGGGCGGAAAACGCCTGGGTGACAGGGTACGGCAACATCTACGACACCAGCGAGAAAAAGGGGAAGGTGATGATCATCGTCAAGGCCTGCAAACGTTGCGTTCTGGATATTGATATGCCTATTACCCCGCATTGTAGATTGAAAGCAGCTTCTATTTGAACCCTCGGTCCGCTCACTCAAGCCCTTCAGTGAGGTCCTCTGCTTGTCCATACTCTACTTGTTTGGTTGAGGTTCGCATCTTGTTCTTCGTCAAAATGGTACTCTCTGGTGTTAATGCTGCATTGGTCCTTGCGGTGATCGGGACTGCGCTCGCTGGCGCGCAAGGTCACGACGCCGAGGGCTGGTATAAAGCTCATCCAGGCATGCCACGAATCAAGCGGGTAAATCAAGAGACGCATCAAATCGTCGATGAGTTCGGCCGCACTCGCTTCTTTCACGGAACCAATGTGGTCATGAAAGAACCGCCCTGGCATCGGCCGATGCAATGGGTGCCCGGTGTTTCGTCTTTTGGCGAGCAGGATGCTCAGAATCTCCGCGACTTGGGCCTCAATATTGTGCGTCTGGGACACAGCTGGGCCGGGGCAGAACCCGTGCGTGGGCAATACAACCAGACATTCCTGGACATAATGAAGAGGCAGACCAAGATGGCTGAGGACAATGGGCTCTATGTCTTGGTCGACGCGCATCAAGACTGCTTGTCACGGCAACTCTGCGGCCACGGCGTGCCCGATGTAAGTGACATACAGGCCCCTGAAGATGACAACCTCAACAGCGGAGACTAACATGGCCCCGCAGTGGTTCGTCAAGAAGGGCTGGGTGTCGGAAGGCAAAATGTATCCCTTTCCACTCAAGCTGAAGCCATTCCCCGTGGATGCGAATGGCTTCCCATCACCCAAGTCGATCTGCAACACTGTCGACTGGGCGCTGAGCTACACATCGGTGGCTCTAGGCAATGCCTTTGGGCGGTTGTACAACAACTACGACGGACTAGGCGACGCATTTGCTTCCTTTTGGAAAAGGCTCGCATCTGAATACGTCGACACGCCGAACATTGTTGGCTACAACTTGCTGAACGAACCCTGGGTGGGAGACACGTGGGCCGATCCGACATTGCTGGTGCCAGGCGTTGCCGACCACAAGGCCATGGAAGGTCTCTGGAACCGCGCGAGCAAGCAGATTCGCACCGTCGATAATGACACGCTCATCTGGTTTGAAGGAGCCACCCTGGACGTTTTGTCAGGCTTCAACAACGCCCCTCTTGGCGACGGCTCCAAGTCGGTGCATTCATTCCACTACTACAACCCACCTCAGCTGGGCTCCATTTCCGACACGTTGGAGAACCGCCGCAAGGACAACGAGCGTCTCAGAACCGCCGGTGTGCTTACCGAGCTGACCTTCTGGATGGGCAATGATAAACAGATGAAGGGCCTCGCAGATGCCGTGTCGGCAACCGACGCACACATGGTCTCCTGGATTGGCTGGGCATACGAAAACCTGTACAACGGCACCTCCGGTCGGCCTTATCCGGAGCTGGCAAAGCATTACAGTCGTCCATACCCGGCCGCGGTCGCCGGCAACCCGAAGAGCTTCAGTTTCTCCGAAGGCTCGGGCGTCTTCAAAATGCAGTTTAAATCCGACCCAAGTATTCACGCGCCAACTGAAGTCATTCTGCCCGCGTCCATGTTCCCCAATGGCTACAGCGTTCAAGTCTTGCCCGAGGGGAGCTTGGTACAATACGCACGCGACGGGCGTACCCTGGCTCTCTTTACACCCGAGGGTATTAAGACTGCAACCGATATCTCTGTTATAATTACTCGTAAATAGTCCAATCGTCATTCATAAACAAACTGACAGACCTTGATTGCGGGGGCTGGGGGCCATTATGCTGGGGCCAACCACCGGGCACTTCCCTACAGAGCCTTCCATCTTAACCGCGGCCACCTTCGGCCATTAATTGTCAACAATTGACGATATGCAAATGGATGTTAGTGCCGGTGCTTAAATTTGGGAGACGGGCTTCGTTGTATCCCCGCTGCAGAGTATCATTGATGCAATTCAGGAACCCACAGGTCAGCCACATGTTGATGCAGCTTACCTCGGGCAATGCTGAACAAGGCAGGTGTTTCGTCTTACATACATGCACGGGCCATTTTGAAGGAAGCCGTGACTCTTTACTCGCCCTTCGCGCATTGGCTCGGGCACATCTCGCTCCGTTGGACGGGCCTTCGACTTATCGAGATGATGGCGAAAGTAATGGCGAGATGGCATAAAGAGCGAAGCCATTCCGCATTCCTTTGGTCGTTTATGTGGTGACATTAGAATTCCAGCACGGGTTTTCAGCGATGAACAACCTACGAAACTTCTCCGTCCGTCGTGGGGCGTCGGCCCTCGCGGTGTTCGGGTTCTTGACGACTGCTTACGCCCAGCCTCCTCCAACTGTTGCGAGAGAAGTCGACGTGTGTGTGATTGGAGGCGGATCCTCTGGAACATATGCTGCCATCAAGCTGCATGACGCTGGGTTATCTGTCGCCGTCGTCGAGCGCGAAAACACTTTGGGCGGCCACGTCAACACCTACATCGACCCAAACTCCAAGCGCGCAATTGACTACGGCGTTGTAGCCTTTCACAGTACTCCTCTTGTCAAGAGCTACTTTGAGCGCCTCGACATTCCTTACGAGCAAGATTCGTCATTCAGCTCAACCACGTACATCAATTTGGAGAATGGACAACGAGTCGACAACTACACCTCTCCAAACCCGACGGCCGCTCTTGCCAAGTACGCATCGATCTTGAGCCGCTGGCCTTTCCTGGATGAAGGGTTTGAATTACCAGACCCTGTACCTGAAGACCTTTTCCAACCGTTCGGCGACTTCGTGCAGAAGCATGGCATAGAAGATGCGGTGGAAATCATCTATTCTTTCGCTCAAGGTCTGGGCGACGTGTTGCGTCAGCCAACGCTCTATGTTCTGAAGAGCTTTGGTAGCCAGGTCCTCGCTTCAATCAAGACTGGGTTTCTATCCACGGCGAGGAAGAACAACCACGAAATATACGAAAAAGCACTGGAAATTCTCCAAGCCAACGTATTTCTCAACAGTCGCATTTTGAATGTGCGGCGGACGCCAGGTGCCTTGACCGAGATTGTCTTCGATACGCCATCGGGCAGGACGGTTATTCAAGCCAAGAGGCTTCTCGTTACAATCCCACCTACGATTCAAAATCTCGGGGTATTCGATCTGGACGAAGCCGAGAAAACGCTGTTTAACAAGTTCACAAACGCCGGCTATTACACTGGCCTGGTTCGCGGCACGGGGCTCCATAATATCTCAACAATCATGAATGTCAACCCATCCCTGCCATACAACCTGCCACGTTTGCCAGCTCTGTACTTTTTTCAGCCCACTCCCATCGAAGGATTGTACGGCATCAAGTACGGCACTCCGAGTGGACTCGACGAGGCTTGGATCAAGGACGACATAATCAAGACGATCAAGCGATTGAATGGGCCCAATTCCTCGGATACTGCGGGCAACCAAGCTGAACTGGTCGAGTTTGCAAGCCATACTCCCTTTGAGTTAAAGGTTCAGGCCAAAGACATCAAAGAAAACTTCTACAAAAAACTATACAGTTTGCAAAGCCATCGAGACACTTACTACAGCGGAGCTGCATTCCACACGCACGATTCCTCTCTTCTTTGGCAGTTTACCGCGGGTATAGTAGACAGGCTTATTGAGTCCATCCGTGTATGATAGAAGGGAAGCATTTTTAGAGATAGACTCGATTACGAGCACAGGCTCAACGGCTACAAGCATCGATTTCCATACGGCATATTCATCTTCGCAGGCTTAGGCGACTAGGTCTAGTTTCTGAGGGAAATAAATTCCGTTTCCTTCTCGATAAAGAATTTTCTATATTAATTGTTCCATACGTAAATGCGCGGGCAATCCCAGTTCAAATAAGATATTCGCATATCTTTCTCTCGCAGCTAGAATGCTCAAGTCCGAAAGAGGCGGAAACGCTTTACGGAGCCGCGGAAATTCGACCTGTCCAACGTTGATCTTTTCTCAAACCGGGAAATAGCGAGAATAATTGCCCATGCAAACGTTACAGCGGGCAAAATCCAGTTTGTGTCTGCGAATTTAGAACCCAAGTTTGCAAAGTAATACACAGATGCGTAAAGGATCAAAGTGACGGCTATCGCAATAATAGCTGTAAGGCAAATCACCGGCCCGAGTTGCTTTACAGGGCGTCCAACCAGGAGTTTGAGAGCAAAAGGGCAATTGTACATCCAACAGCGATATAAGTATAGGTAAACTATATTTGAAGTTTGTCAGCCGACTCTTCTTACATTCCGTGTCGTGGTAATAGGTGAATCTCACTACTAAATTAAGGCCGTGTTCAAGATTCAGTGATATGAGATCTTGCTCAAGACTAGATTTCACCCAGGTCCAGGTCTGGCCTACGCCCTGTAGCTGTGGCTTGAGGTCTTGATCAAGGGCAACGCTATACGCGGAAACCAATGCGTTGGCCGTCGTGGAAGAGATGGCAGCCATCGCGCTTTTAAACCGATCTCGACCATCAACGGACAATTGGTTCACTATTCGCAGCGCATCTTCCTCGCTCGGTTCCTGGTCGGCCGTCAGCTCCCATATGACGTCAGGGGTGTAGCTAGGTTCGCGATGGCCCGGTCGAATGTTTCCAAGGCTCCAGGTGCCTTGGACTGAAATTTGTCAAAAATCGGGCGACAAGTGTCGCTGACTGCTGCCGCCGCTGGCTTGCTGGTGGCAGTGACCAAATCCCTGCTTAATGCCGTGTTCAAGAACTCGACTAATGATGGGCCCTTGAGAATATCTGTTATCTTTGACCACAGAAGTAGCTGCATAAACCCCTCACTGAATCTATTCAGCGTCGGTGGAAGGGAAGGTGAATGGCGGTCCAAAGCTGCAATCGTAAGGGCGGAAGAGGACTTTTTGACCCGAGCCAGTCAAAATAAAGTAAGAAGACGAAGTATAAGGTAGCCGCTGTGGCTCATATCAGTGCCACAGTACATAGTCAAATATAGCATCCCTAGGTCTTCTAATGCGAACCTCTACCCTGTCCTAAGGGCACCTGGATCAAGGAATAGATGGCTTCGCTCACGATGAGTACATGCGCTTAATGTTATCGTATCGAAAGGTGCCATAATGGACCAGTTATGCTGAGCTAGGAGCGGTATCTGCGTCCGCATGCCGACAGACTGGAACAATATCAAACATGTCTTTCGTGACAAACACATGTAGGTGGTTGAATGCCGGTAAAGACTGTCTATTTTTCATCCACCGAGCTAGAACTTTAATCCATAACTCTGCATTGCTGGCCTCGTCCCAAATATTGAGATGAAGCTGGAAACAATTGAGTAAAGGAGCGATATTTCTGAGTTTTCATGAAAGGAGACCTATGCGTGCCGACTACGAAGCTCCGCTGGAGTCTGGTTCTCGAACACCGGCCTTGTTTTCTCAATTTCTTTTCGTCTGCAGAGACCTGGCTAGAGCTCAAGTTCGAGTGGCTGCTGCTGAGGTCTCGAAGCGTCTACAAACCTACTTGAACTCGTCTCGGGGCACAGTCCATTCTTTTGCAACGCAATCATCAGCTCTGTCCAGCCTTGGTCACGCTGCTTGAAGCAAGAGCTTGGCCTCGACACTTACAAGTGCTTTGTTCTTGCAGTCTTTGAATTCAGGAGCACTGTGGCGCTGGTCCCTGCAAAGGTATCCCGCGTCCAACTGTCGCTGCAAGCATCCGAAGTCCTTGGGGCACCACGGGTCCTGCGTCGAATCTCGTCAGAGTCTCGCCGGCCCCGAGCTGTCACGATGGCGAGGAGGAACACAACTCACGAGCATCTTGGACACCCTCTCAGATTCATGACGTCTACCTGCAGCCTTCGAAGGATCCATGTCGCCTGACATGTGCTCGCAGCTATCAAGCTGCTTCAGGTGAAAATGCGGCGTCGTCTCTGCCGTGTTTTGCATGAAACCACGGCTGAGCCCTTTGTACATGCCACGCCATCTTTTCCTAGAAGTGATCTCCTTGATACCTTTCTTTTCCATGTCTCGGCTCCAAAAATCTTGACTGATCTCCCTGCATGCGGGAATATTCCGATCCAGATCTGGTTCACGGCCTGAACAAGCCATGGATCTTAGAAGTTAGCCCGAATAGCCAACCGAGCCAACCGAGCGAGAGGCGGAATAAAGCCCCGGCAGGGCTTGCAAGATAGTCCATCGAGCGCCCGTCACTGATTTGCCGCGTCCCGAGTCAAAGAAGTCTGAGATGAGTACGGAACTTCGTAGAACGCGAGTGCTTGCTCGGTAAAATGACTTTCACATTGTCGCCGATGACGACTCACCCTTTCAGTCTTCCAATAGGTGGGAGTCAAATGCGCCTCTGGGCCTCGTCTCTGCCTGGCCGTCATCTTACACATGGCCTCCATGCAGCATCATACAGGCGCCTTCCCAACGTCCAGCTCGGCTTGAAACCTTCGGTGTCGGCGCGGCCTCTCACCGTCTCGCCAGCCATGGCAATAGCCGCGACTCAACCAATTGGCTGCTGATTTAAATCGTGCACGTTTGCGTCGACCCGACCCGAAGCTCCGAGCTAAAGTCAAACTTTCACAACGTTGAGAGCGGCGGCGCCGATGCTTGCCGCTGCACCATTACGTCTTTCGTCTCGCGACGATTCCGTACCTGCATTTCGTCCAGAGTATTGATTGGTAGATGGGCTACCTTTTATTTTGGCGGGCATGGTAGCAGACATGGTTGTTTAGAAGTACTGCCCTTTGCTGCCGGCTCACAACATTGAAGCAAAACACTCGAGGCGGTTCAGCAAGCCATGCCCGCAATAACATCTCTACTTCGTGCATGCAATTGATTAATTACACAAGTGGGTTACCACTATGCACGAGACTGTCAAGACCCGGCCTCTGGGTTGAATGTGTGGATCAAGGACCAGATGATGCAATCGGGGCCGGCTCTCGCCGTCATCCGCCCGAGGGCATTTCTTTTCAGGTTATGAATTCGTTTAGTTATTTACCAGCAACATGAACCAGGGGCTTCGCTCGAATCCCAGGACAGGTTAGTGTCAGTATTTCGTCTGGAGGATGGGAAAACCCTGAGTCATGAAGCTCTAGAATTGGTCTTGAGATGTCATCAACAACCGTCTTTGTTATTCTTCGTATTCCAAGATAGATGACGCAAGCCATTTCAGTGATTGTACCCTGCTGGGCGCCGGGTCCCGCTGCTCCGCCTCCATGTTTCCCGTCGTCGGGACGGGTCAAGGCGCACCATGTGTTTCACAGGAGACTAGGACATCCTCCCCAGACGGCTAACCAACGAATCTGCATGACGGGGAGATGCACGGTTGTTCTGTATTTAGGATAGGCAATGGGTTTACAAGGTACTTAAAGTTCCTGTGGACCCATCTCTTACAAAGTGCACATATAAGCTTCATGAGTGATGAGCAGAGTTCAAGAAGCCATCACTCACCATGCATACCTTCCAGGCCTTCGTCATCGCCTCGGTAGGCGGACGTCATCGGTGTCTGGCGGCCATTTCGGCCGAAGAGGATAATGAATACGAATCGGAGCCCAGTCTCGGCCGTCTGCGACAAGCCATTCGCATCTTTTCCGAGGCGCAGAATCGAGCACCTATCCTGCACGAGATCCATCTGGCCTCTCGCTACGACTTCTCGGATAAGAAGGAACTGTAATTGTGCGAACTTAGATATCGCAAGCATCGTGAGGCTAACAAGGGAATCTCAGATGTCCTTGCCCCTTCATCGCCACGTGCCTCAATGTCGCTTGCAGCTACGACTTGACCGAGTGCATCACAAAATCACCTGCAGATACTCTCCGAGCAGGCTTGCCGTATAAAAAGGCACGTTACAATGAGTCAATGGTCATCGACATTAGCGACCTTGATTGCATAAAGTACTGCTTCCTCTGGTTCCGTAAGAATGCTGCCCGTCCCTCGAGTCTTGCCATGAGCCTGGCTCACCAAGCGTCGGCGAGCAGATTCCGACAATGAAGCCGAAGACGTACCACTGTCTGCTTCGCAATGCCATCAAGTCTTTGCAAGTCGAAACACGTACGAAGCGTTGGCCGAGAGCTCCTTGGCACCCGAGCTAGCCCGGTTCCCCGTCATCGGGGGGGCATCAACTCGCAGGCAAGTAGCGCCTCGGCCATCCAAGTGCCCATGAACGTTATCCTCTGCATCTCGAAGAGTGTCTAACAGAATCCAGAAATATGGCCCGAGGGCGAATGGGTGCGGAATGGCCATGAGGCCCCTTCATCTGACCTGCCTCGGCCTCGCGGCCCCCAGACGTCGCTGAGAGACCAGAGTGCTCGGGTCATGGTGAAAAGCCTTCTCGAACAGAGAGAGATTGAACCTGATCTCCTCTCAAACGTGCGAGGGATGACCGGCTCTGAGAAAATGCTCGAAAGAATACTGCTGGAGAATGCGATGAGCGTCGATGGCTCCCCGGCATCCATCGAACTTTTGGATTTTGTTGACGCCCATCGTCCGCACGTCGATTGGAGCCGGTATCCAAATCTGACTGTGGACACGGCTATTGCCATTCTGAAGCGACCATCGTTTAGTCAAACCACCACTGTGAGTCTGCACTTGAATGCTTTGGCCGCGCCGGAGAAGCTGGCCGAGTTGTCGGACGGCATAGGCGAGCTTCGCAACCTGGTCGTCCTCAGCAAGCCCGGCCACGAGGATGACATGGAGTCCGCCGACGACCTGGTGCACTCGGCATGCGCCAACGCAGGCCGTGGGCTGGCCAAGGGGGCACTCTACCTATCCAGCCCGTTTGCCTGTGGACTCGAAGACTGGATATGGCTCGAGCATGAAACAACTCCTCCGTCGTCCCAAGCCTTTCCCGTGGCACAGTTCCTCCTGGTACATCAGGGGCAATTTCTATACGGTCGGCCGAGGTTCGAATATTTCTTCCTCGGGGATGCCGTTTGCGGTCCTATTAAAGCCGTTAACGGTCTCTTCCGGTACCTCAGGGGCATGTGTTGCCATCACGGACACGATGGGAGTACGGGCCTCGCCGTTGCGTATGGTTTCGCCTGCGCATCCTCGACGCTGGGGAATCCCGACCAGACGAGCATCGGCCCGCTCCCCTCTGAGACGTACCTGATTGCGAAGCGTCAGTACCTTTACGAGCCCAGTCGACTGTACTCGAAGATGCGAGACCTGACCCCTGGAACCTGGACCATGCTCATAGCCAAGAAGATTGTGCCGAAGGAGAGGCCAGAGGGCTGCCACGAGTACGCGTATCATGTGCACCTCAAGTGCGCCATGGTACGGTCCAAGACGACCATGAAGGCTGACTCGTCGGATCCGACGTGGCGGCCGTTTACGAGCAGTGATGTCGAGGTCGTTGGCCTGGACCGATTTCTCGAGCTGACCGTGCCGCAGCTGGCTGCGCAAGAGCTGCGGGAAGCCGTCGAGGAACTCGAAGAGTCGGTGAAGAGGAACCCTCCTCATCCTCTTGCCACCGTTTCGTTTCATCTGCTAGGCCCCGATGAGGCGTGCAACTTGCTCAACCAGTTTTCCTCGCGAGTCCCAAAGACCGGCCGGGCCGCCAACAAGGCCATCAGCGGCGAAGATGGGGCGCAGAGTAAGTTGAGCTAAAGCGGCTTTCTAGTAAGGAGGTCTAAAAGCTTCAAGGCATGCTAACCTTTTCATTTTACAAACGGCAGGCATCTCGTGGCTGAGTAATTTGGGATTGGAGGTGATGGATGATGACGAGATAGATTCGGGATCAGAGACACATGACAGCACATTGAGCGACATGGAAGAGTAAATATTCCCGGTATTTCGATATATTCTACGATTGCGTCTATATAGAAGCTTAATGGCTAATCATTTTGCTTATTATCCTCGACATGATCCAGGGTTTGAAATATTAATAGTTATTTTAGTCATGTTTATTTAAAGAATGAACACTTTGAGTTGTGAGATGTGCGGCAGTTTGCGACTTGAGTTAAACTACGAGGCAATCCAGACTGCCTCGTATGTTGGGTCTTGACAGCTTACCGCAAGGGTATTACAGGTACGAAGTAATCACCGGCCGAAAAAGCCCCGATATCGTTTAATAAATTACAATATATGATGCTGTCGCCCGAATGGCAAGTTAAAGCAGCGGCGGCGAACTCAACGGCTGGGTGCAAAAGACACTGAAAGGCAAATCGTCGTTCCCAACTTCAGCCAAGCTAGGTGTTTTTAACCCTAGAATAGCTGAGTCAATTGAAAGGGGCTTTTGCATTGCGCGTTATCGATCTACTCGTTTCGAAGTTTTGCACTGTTAAACCTTCCTCGGATCACGAAGTAGGTTCTTGTGGCAAAGATTGCTCACACTTGGATGCGACTGTTCGCTCATTCCACCGTACGATAAGCCAAGCCCAGGAGCCACATTTAAGTCAAGAGAGGCGAGCAGAACATCATATCGTGGAGCCAATTTTGTTATTTTTTGAATCGAGATTTTCTTTTACACAAAAACTGGTCATGTACGTACCTCTCGAAAGCTGCAATGTTGTACAATACGTAGCTTCGGTATCGATGCGGATTCCAACGGTATTTCGGAATGGCGGAACGGGGCAGTGGGTTTACACAGAGCTTACATAGACAACATCATATATCCACTAACAGTAACCATGTCATTATGTGGCAGTTGCTCAAGGAGGAGGACAACACGAAACAAGGGTTGCATACCAGTCCGCGGACTGCAGCGATCAAATGCTTCGTCCAAATCGCTAATGCCACAAGTCCCAGCCGTATTGAACTGCGATGTGCTGAAACATCCTGATCCAAGGCTTTTCTTCATCCAGACACGAACGGATTGATTGCAAGCCTTCGAGTAGGATCCATTTGGCAAAGCGCTGAGAGAGCGAAGTAGGATATGTTTACAGTATTTGCTTTCCTGGAACTTAACCGCGGTGGAGCACGCATGATCTTGGCCCATAAAGTCGCTTAGACCTCATCGATATCGTGAGGAATCATGGTTAATCCAACATCAAGAAAACCCTTCCCCAGTCAACGAATATCTGTCCTCTCCGTTCTAAATAGAAATCCTTATAAAAACAACGTTCGTCGCGCCCAAATATCGACTCGAGCATTCGCTATCCTGCATTCGTGCTGAGAATTGCTCTCTTTCATTGTTTGGCATCCCAGGTCGCTTTCGACAAAACCCCCGAGCGTCATGTACGGCCCCTTGCGATGGGCCACGGTGGCCCCTCTGGTCGTGCTCCAACTTCTATCTATCCCTGGCAATTCCTTAGCTGCCCCAATCGATCTGACCGAATCACAACCGAGAACTGGCCTCGCTGATGCAGTGAACGGGAACCCCCTTGGCCCGCGCTCGCCGCCTGCTAACGTGAGTCCGCTTCGAGCGGTCGACCGCCCTCCTCCGCCCTCAGTGCCGGCTTCGGTGAGCCCTCTCGGCAAGGCGAATCTGTCACCATCCCAAGCTGGCTCAGTCAATACGAGTCCGCTCGAAAGAGCTGGAAACAGCAAGCCGCCGACAGGACCAATTCAAGTTCCGTCGAGCCACGCGCCGCCAAGACCCTTCGATGCGCTTTCTTCTCTATTGGAGCCATATGAGCCTGGCGAAGGGAACGCCAAATTCATGTCGGAGAAAGAACGTCAAGCGATTGCCTCAAAAATTGAGATCAAGCCTAGGCCAAAGCCTCCTGTCACAGTGTCTTCAGCCATACATAGCGCGAAAACCGCAACCGCGAGAGGGGCCAGGCGCGTTGGACAAGGGTTGAAGAAGGGTGCGTTTCGCACGGTGGGAGCGGTACACTCTGCGATTTTCTATTCTTCCAAAGGTTTTCGGGGAGGTCGTTCATAAATAACCATAATACCTCATAAGGCCAGCGCTGGAGAGTGAAATAGGTGCGGTTGGGGGGACAGGAACCGTATTCTGGAAGGCTGGAGCTTCGCGAAGACATAAGGGGGAAAGGCCGAGCAGGACAAAATACAACGCCTTGAAGAGGTCAGATAATATAGACGTTCTGCTAATTGTTAGCTGAAACACTCCGCCGAAGTTTTGGACTCTAACTGCACTTCTTTGGCTAAAGTGGTCATACGGCGTTCTAGAATTTACTATTCTCCAAGATCACTTCCCTTCACATTGAATGACATCGCGATTTACTAGGAACTTGAACAGTGCCAGTGATTTGCTTGTATAAGGATAACAAATGTTGAACACCTCGCTACCCAAATAGACGTGAAGTGTTAGTGACTTTACTATGCTAAGACAGCCGGCAGAGTTAAACTGGGAGACGTTTGTAGACTTAAGCACTTCAAATCCAATACCTGTGGCCACTATTGTTTGCCATTCTGTAATTCACGAACTCCGGCGATGCGTTGGTGAAAGCATGGGAGCTATAGACAATTCAGAGAACACATTCAAAGCCTAAATTCAGGTGAGAGGAAGAAATGCGCAAACATTTACAAGCACATGCACAGTATGATTGCCCCCTCGCCCAAATCTGAGTCTCAACACTAGCCTCCAATATTCTGCTCCAATTTGAAATGATGGGGATTGCCTGATTTCATTTGATGAGTTCCTTGCTTTATGAAAGTCGTTTTCTCTTGTAGAATCCCCTTATGATGCTGCCGCTCACGCTGCAGGCCATCAGACCAAGTTGCGTCCAAGGTCTACCGTAAAGTGTTCCTGTAGTGCGCCCGATCTCTCAATCAACGCAGCACAGTTCCTGCAAGGCCCGACGAGATTGCTCCACACAACGCCCTGCAAAGAGCCATCGTACTCGTTCAGATTATGGTCCCTCATAAAGTCTCTCTTGAGCGCCAGCCCGTATAGACCTCGATTCTTTGTTTTATCACTTGAGGATCTTAGCTTTCACTGTAGTACCTTAGACTACCTATGTACTGAAACCGCTTTTGAACTTACCGGAATATTTTCTCAGTGAATGGATAAGATTCTGCGCAGTTCCCGAAGGGCACGGCCGAGCCGTCTGCTATAAGCTGCTCTGGGGCGCGTCTGTTCTCGAAATCTCCCTGGCGAAATAGTTTGATCTGCAAGCAAGCGAACATCATGTCAAATCGACGAAGCTGGACATTCTCTTTCCATGTTCCGGTCTGTTGGGCGCTCCAGGAATCCCCACCAATTGATGCACCGAGGAAAAACCACTTCGACGGCTTCTTGTCACCGTCATCATGCCAGGTGCACTGGAACATAAACGGCCAGTTTCCCGCGCCGTTGCCGGGGTCCGGATATTTATAAGCCGCTGGTGCGCGACCGGCGATGCGAGAGCACCACCTCGCATAAACAGCCGTCAGGGGCAAGAAGTAATTGGACTTGTTTGCGGCCTGTGGTGCAGGCCCCAGGAGACTGATGAAGTAGCCAAGCAGATCGTATGGGTTCCAGTACGGCACCCTTATCTCCGCGTCCTTGGGTCCTCGGCGGTAGATGCCGGGCCACTCATGGAGGCGGAATTTCGATATCTTCTTATTCTCACCATCCTTCCACTCGGAGTTGAGAGAACGAGGAAAGTGAGAGTCGGGCTGGAGATTGGGGGCGCGGAAGTTTGTTCCGTCGGGCAGACTAGCCATCACAAGAGGCGTCAGCCGCAACTCCATCGCAACAACCAACTGTACTGGAACAATCTTACGAAAGTGCCCTGATCTTTGAATAGGCGTCTTTGAGCAGTTTTTGAACCTGAGGATCCTGGGCTCGTGGGCCTCCGGCTTCTCCCCGCGTGGCCTTCTCTAGCCCATGCAAATATCTACACGGGGTAATGTATCAGCTCCTTCAAAGTCAGAATTGTGAATCATGGAGTTCAAAGAAGTTCCATGCTTTCCAATGCGTGCAACTGAGGATGAGGCTGAGCCGCTGACCTGACTTCTGTCCCAATTGAACGCCTGGCGAAACCAGTCCTCGCCCGGTTTGGACTCGAATGCAGTGAGAAGAACCGGTCCTTTCTGCGCCATATTAAAGCTAAATTGCCTTATATTTTGTAACAAGCGAAGGGTACTGGAGCACTCAGGACGGTTAGGTCGAAGCCACGGCTAAGAGTGTTCATTGAATGCCGGGTTTTGCACGTGCCACAATCACGACTGTCAACATACACGTAGGCTTTCTGGCTGTCCCCAGCCAGACTGTTGACATTGCACAATCGATATCATTTATCTTATGTGTAATATGAAAATGATATCTTCAATGGGGGCGAGTGATTTCGTAATAGATGTCCCATTTCCATTATAAGCACAGTAAACCTCATTTAAGTGGTCAACGCAACTCCCAATCCCCCCGGCCACCACCTCGTTCCTTTTTGCCGCGTCACGACATCTTGATAGCAATCGTTTGTGCCAACTCGTATATTTGACGGCCACTGCGTCCCAATGGTAAGATCTCGTGAGGCGCAAGACTTGTCTCGAAGACCCGGTGACGAAATTACGGCTGAATATCCTCCAGTCTTCCTCGATCACCAATCCACCAGAGGGATGGTCGGTAGATGCGACCGAGATGGATACCAAGTTCTACTGGGGCGCCGACGGCGAAGGAACTACAGCTGCAACAAGCGTCGGCCTGAGTAATCTACAGCCTCTCATGATCAAAAGTCGTCATGCCGGTGGAGACGGCTATTTCTTTGCAGCCACGGGAAATAAATACTATCTGTGGAATATGAATACGGGCGATGTGTTCGAGTATGTGAAGCCTGCGGATTTGCAGGGCATCCTGGGCGAGATGAGGAAGCCCGGGGGAACTGGCAAGGTAGAACGCAATCTCCTAGCGGCTGGTTTCTGAGCCGAACAAGTTGGCGGCACAATTGGATCGCAAGATATCGCAAGTGATCAGTAGCAAGAGACTAATAATCACTGCGACTCTGCTTATCGTGAGCTTTCTCACATGTTCAAGACCAGTGCAAGGACGGACATATTTGCTTTCCGTAACCTTGGAGGTTGCCGTCTTAGGCAGGTTCAATGTTACCGCACATAGATGCGGCCTTGTCTACGCTTTAATCTATTTGGCATGCTCTCGGATAGTATCGCAAAGGTGCTGTTGCGTATTAAGTTCTATTGTTACATTGATATTCCAGGAAAATGACGGGCAAGCAGGCAACAGAGTCAATCCTGAATGTCGAGCCGAACTGAACATTGCATATACGAGTATGGAATGCTCTCACTTTGGACTACACACATATAGCTCGCTGTAGGCTGTCGAAGTCCAATGAATTGATTGCAGTTGTCATCAGCCATGGGACACAGCCACCTCGAAAGATGATAAGTGAGGAGAACCCTAATCACATGGGAGTTACCGTGTCGGCCAGGGAGAAGCAGAGCTTCAGAAATAGAAGTGAGTCCTGTATGGAGAGCAGGTGAAGAGGTCGGGCTCATGTGACAAAGCCACTTTCAGATCGTTGCATGTCGCAGTGTGCTCATCTTCACATGGCTCGGCCCAAAAGATGTTCAAGGATCAAATCCTCGGCCCGGATCCTCGTCGCAGTGAAACCCTCCTTCTCTTCGACATATGTGTACCCAGAGGTACCAGAAGCATTTTGAAAGCATGAGCGTTGTGTATTGCAAGCTCAGCGGAGTGTTGGAGTGGGAACGGAAAGAAGGACAAAGCATTTCATCAAGGAATAGGAAATTCGTGGGGAACGAAACTCTAACGATTGCAACTGATTCTGCATGGTGAAAATTTATACTATCTTCATAGCTCAACTACACGGCCAAAGAACATACTTATGGAGATTATGCCGCATTGGTTCCTGGTAACCTCTCAACACGGAGTTATTCCCCTGTATGGAGTAGAACCGGGTATAGGCACTGAGAAAGTCTAGTTACCTATGAAGGCTCAGCCAATCCGTCGTTAGATTTTGATGGATTCAACATCCGGCGAGGTATCCCGTGTGGGCTCCGACAAGGCATTACCAACAGTTTCATCATCTGAGAAAGCGTCGCCGGAAAAATATACAAAAGTCGCGCCACAATGTTCAAGTGCTGCTTACAGGGATAGACAATCTACTGTTGGCGCAATACAGGCTGGTACCGGAACAGAAACACCAAAGCCTGATATTGATCCTTCTTGACCTGCTCTGACAAGAGAAAGACTATGACGGATACGCTGTATTGATGATTGTCACCAAAATGTCCGGGTTAGAAATTGTCTGTGTGTTCCTGTCGTCCAGTGGCAAGTCGGGATTTCTGCAATACTTGGCAGAAGATTGGACATAGATCTCTTCCTTGTACTTCTTGGGCGCGTTGATGGTCGCTAACGCCAGCAAGAAAGACAGCTCACGCTGAGTCGTGACCCTGACCCATCCCTTGGCTGCCCGTGGAAGCAGTCGTAGAAGAAGGAATTGGCGGTTGTTACGATCAACAAAGGTCGAAGCCAACACATTGAAGCGTAGGTTCGTAAGCATGTGTGCACCGCTTCCCGTGTAGTTCTGCATGAGAAAGCGTTTCGTATCGTTTGCTGTTGTTGCTGGCTCACCCAGTTCAATCTGCACATTAACTTCCATGAGCAAGTACTGGCTCACATTGCTCTGTTCCAAGACAACAGAAAAGATCAGGTCCTGTGCCAGGTTCGGGGTCCCCAGCTTGATAATGCTCCACTCGTGGACAATGTTGCTTCCAATTCGGATATGGTACCTTGGTGCCATGGCGGGCTCGGATCCCTGATCAGTGTCGCCGGTATCGAGAACATTATATGAAAACGCACGAGTTGGTACCGGATGAACTATGTCGAGGTCGATGGCTGGAGCATAAGAAGTCGAGAGGCAACGAACATGCGGTGCCAGGTTTCTAGAGAGGGCGACGGCGTTGGCAGTGTAATTCTCGAGGCGGCGAAATGTGGCAGTCCCGTTCTCGTCATCCGCAAGTAATTTACTGCGAGTTCGAGCAGGATCGTACTCATCGTCTGCCTCGCCCCTGCTAGCCATCCCTTTGGACCGAGCAGCCTTCATGAGCGTGAGCGTTCTGATTTCAGAGGAGCCATTTCCATCTGCCGGCGGATGCAACCCAGAGATGTTCATTGAGGTCGGCGAATGGTCTTTAAGATCAATGGTAAGATTATATATAGGATCGTTCAGCTGCATGCCGAATAGAGCTGAAGTCGGAGCGTCGTCCGAAAAGTAGGGTTTAGAGACTCCAGCATCGTCGTAGCGGCCCATCCCATTTTTCAAACTGTCGAGTTGAACCTGAGCGAAACGAGGCAACCTAAGAATGCGCAAGTCATTGAGTCTTTGTCGGCGGCTTGAATCCCATAGAAACACATTGTCCAGCGAAGTTTCCCCACTTGGTGTATAAACTCGCTGTTCAAGCCTGTCGTGTCTATTTTTGTCGGTTTCCCGTGTCGCCTGGTCGACCGTGTATTGCCTCCGAATGTCAATCTTGATTTCTTGGGTATCGAGGCCTCTTGCAACGGCGAATCGTTGCTGATGAGCGGGTTGAGTCAAGACCAAAGACGAGAACATGGCAGATCCTGGGACCCGGTCCATGAATGCCATCATGACACCGTCAGTCACAATTTCGTGTCGGAGCAGAGGTGCGCCAGACGGCAAGCCTTGATCAGCGCGACGAAGGGCGTCTTCGTCGGCCAAAACCTCGACTCTGAGATCCGGGAACATTGTAACTAGATCAGATCGGAGGAAAAATCCGTAGCTCGGGATTTGAACAGGGCTTGTTTGTCCTTCAGGTACGTGATTAATGTAGTCGTTGAGAGCTTTTTTGATAGCCACGCGATCTTCATCGATCCCCCAGTGATTTCCAAGAGACAACGCGCCGTCGATCAGAGCATCAACCCAGTTCCTGTCGATGTGGAAGAAGCGCAAACTCTCGGGCTCGAGAAATGTCGAATCGGGAATGAGGCAATGCGCCGGCACGCCCGCGAGAAACATGCGGTCGACGAGCCAAGAGAGCACAGTCATCCAGTCAGTCGATTGAGGATCATTGGTTTCATCGAAAATATCACCCGAGGTACTGCGAGCGATGGCGCGAGCGGCCTTAAGCGCCGCGTCAGGGTATTTGTTCTGAACCCTTGATGATCCGAACCGCATATTTGGTCTGTCTTTGCGGCCTAATCGGGGGCGAAACCAACGCCTCTTGGCTCCTCCGGGAGCAAATACGTGGTTAGACTGGTCACGGCTACCTCGAGGATTGAGATGAATGGTGGCGAGATTCTTTGCTATGTCCCGGATGTCTGTCAGGACGTTCTTTCTTGTGCGAAAAGCCGTCTCATCGACCTCCTTGACAATTTGCAACTTGGCTGAGGCAGCAGCTACGGTGTGAATCGAACTCCGTAATCGGCCCAGGGCTGCTGTGAAGGATTGGTCTCCTAGTGCCATCGTACGACCGACTTGCCAGGCAATCAAATACGTGAGGTCCATGATTCCCAGCTGCTTGTCCATGATCTGCAAGTCTGATCCAGAATTAGAGCACGCCGTCAAGTACTCGAGTGAAGAAACGTGGGTGGGGGTCAAGGGGCCCCTGTAGAGGGCGACGGTTGCTTCGCCAGTCTGCGCGCGATACTTCACAAGAGTATAACCATCTCTGAGTCGTCTGGCAACAAGCTGCTTAATCTTTTCGTTGGAAGCTTGCAGAGGGTCTATGATCCTGTCAGGAGCGCGAAGTACATTCAGAGTCCGGCCCAGTTGCTCAAAGGCGTCTGGCACGTTCAGGGCGTTTGGCGGGAGGACTGTGTAGTTCCAGCTGTATAGTGAACAGAGGGCCACATATTTCGTTCCTTGGCTAGCGTTTGGCAGAGACATGGACTCAACACCCTCGATAGAGGTCAGGTGTACGCACATTGTTGTTGGTAAAGCATTGTCCAAAGGCCCAGACCGGTTGCCTACAACAATACTGAAGACGGCCGTATCCTCCACGCCTGCCAGTGCCATGCCAGATCCGTTGATCTTACGTACATGAGACAGGAATTGAAATTGTGTCGTGTCGGGCCCAGCGCTCGGGATCCTGTCGCCGTTCGTATCGTACGCGGAGAAAAGGCTCGTGAAGAGTGTCGAAGGGACAAAGATGAAATCTCCACGGCTGTCCTTCATAGTCTCAGGTCCCAAGTCCTGAGTGACGGGCGTAGCGACGTTTGGTGTGAGTTTCCACAGATCCGCAATGCTCATGTTGACTGTCATTGTCGCCGACTGCTTCACTGGCTTGATGACTGTCGCGCTCGTGTTCCGGAAAATACTTGATGTCCCGTCAAGATCCTCTGGAGGAAGACGAAGTTCGTCCTGCGAAAATGACAAGATGACGAGCCACGGCACACGGTTACGGACTGGGTCGCCTGTGGCTTTCCCTTCAGCCAGCATTCTCATCCTCATCCTGAGTTCTTTGTTGGTTCCCATTTTGGGACTGCCCAAGCGCTCCCATGGCAGGTGAGGATCCGTGAACACTATGTGCGGAAGAATACGATTGTCGTCGTTATAGCCTGCGGGAGGGTACGTTGAGTGCACGCTGCCTTCTGGAAGCGAGAACTGCGGTGCATCGACGAAAAAGCCTTGCTCTGCCTCGAGATCCAGACGCTCGCCGCTAGGTGCTTCAACCGTTTGGTTCACACTAATCATGTGCTGAGGTCCGGCCTCCAGTCCTGGCGCCCAGTATGAATTGAGCTTTTGCTGGCCTGGAGGGAGAGGATCGCCATCATCGCCATCATCATTTATAGTCAATCCAAGACGGCGGCGAGCCTCTCGTCGATAGCCGGTTGTCACTCGCCGAGAGTGTCGAATGGTGAGATGACGAGGAGAGTTGATGCGAGTGCTCTTCTCGCGAAGAGAGCTATATGGAAAGGAGGAAAAAGTCACTAAGAAAGAA
>KQ030600.1:0-66109 GCA_000956045.1 Hirsutella minnesotensis 3608
ATATATTTAAAGTTACTAGCGCGAAGCTATATAATAAAGGCCTAGGTAGTAGTTATACTACCTAGGGATTTAAACTATAGCTTTTACTAATTGTTATAGATATTACGAAGCTAAAAGAAGGACTACTTAACCTTAAAAGAATCTCTAATAATAGTATTAAGCTTATAAGCTAGTAGGGCTTTATACTTTAATAGCTACTTCTCGAGCTTAAATTAACTATTAGTCTAATAGCGGTAAATATTATAAGCTAAAGAATTAAGGGATCGAGAGTAATTATAGTAAGCTTTATTAACTTAATAAGTCTATCTCTATTATAATTACTTTATAATAGAGGCCGTAATCCTAACGGGGTAGTCGAGCTTACGGGTTAAGGCGCCGCGAAGGCCTACGCTAACTAACGGCCGCTACGAGCCGCGGTTATATATAAATACTATATAAGTTAGTATTACAGTCTCGTTAACCTCTCGGCGGTTACTACTCGATTAACGGATAATCGCGGCGCTATTCTAGCGATAGAAGCCTTATAAGAAGTTATAGAGAGCGTTAATTAACTTAAAGCTTAGCGACAGAGGCGCTAGAGGTATCTCTACGGTAGTAGCGGTAGTAGTAATAGTAGTAGCAAGAGTAGTAGCGGTAGTAGTAGTAGTAGGGCTTATAACGTCGTATTTAAGCATCGCGGCTTTAATTAATACATATTAGCGGCTTTACTTTTACGTTATAATAGGAGTAGATATATAGAGGGATACGGAGTTATTTAATATAAATATAACTTTAGGGGATCCCTTTAGTACTTAGGGCTATATAGCTAATTTAGCTAGCGCGGCCTAGCGCGGGCTAGAATAGGCAAAATATAGGTTTTACTATTCGATTAGAGATATATTACTATGCGATTAGCACTACTTATTTAAATATATTACTTAGGTTATAATTTAACTAAGGATTAATAAAAATCTAAGGGGTATAAAATATAGCCTCTATAAGGGTATTATATTTAATGCTAAAATACTAAAGTAAAATCTTATAATAATTAAGATAAATCGATTAAAATATATAAAATATAGAAAGAAAGTATATTAATATACTACTTTTATATTTTTATATCTCTAAGAATTATATTAAACTTTTTTAATATAAATTTTAATTTTAGTTATATATATAAATTTAGCTACTACTAAGTTTACTTAAGTAAAAGAAATATAACTTTATATATAGATATAGGTTATTAATAGGTAGGTAGGACTACTAACTAAGTAGAGTTTATTTCTCTTAGTTAGGGACTTTTTACGGGGGCTATTAGTTCGATTTAGCTTAAGGGTAATACCTTTATAAAAGCTAGCTAGCGCTTCCTAAATAGACTAAATACTAGTAATTAGAAAATATAGCCGCTAATACTTAGCTATTCCCTTAAGAATTAAAAAGGTAGGTCTTAATACTTACCGCCCTCCTCCTTAAGAAAGGGGCTCCCTTTTTTCTACTTAAATAATATAATTACTTACTTTTTACCTATAGTTACTATAAAAGAGTTATAAAGTTAAATATTACTAAAGCTCCTAACTAAAAAGATAGCTTAGTAGAATAAAAATCTACTAACTACTAAGCTATTCCCTACCCTATCTAAAGGTTATAAATTTAACCTAGCCCTAAGGTAAAATACTTTATAAAGATACCGGAGGTACTTACTAAAGCGGGCCGAGGAGGGGCTACGGCCCGTTAGTAGCTTAAGGCTCTACGGGCCGTAAGTAAACCTATAGCTTACCCGCCTAGAAAGGAGAGGTAGGGGGGATATCCTTTATATACTTCGAAAACGCGGCTAGTATCCCCCCTAGCCTACTAACTATAAGATAGTATATAAGCCTATATTAATAGGCCCCTCCCCCTAAAAGGGGAAATCTCTTTTTTACCTATAGAAGCTACTAATCTTTTTAATTAAAACTACTAAAAGATATAACTTATAAGGTTAAATACTAGGTAAGAATACCCTTACTTTAATATAAGAGGCTTACCTATTTATAGATTATATTAGCTTAGCTATAGTTATATTAGCTCTCCTAGAGGGTATATTAAAAAGAGGATCTATATAAAATACTAAGCTACTTTAGGCTAAGCTTAATAAAGGATTATAAACCTTATTAGAGGGCTATAGAGGGCGCTTATATTAGCTTTTAATAACTAAACCTCTTAATATAAGATTATAGGCCTATATAGAGGGCGAAAACTAGGATCTATAGGTATTTAGAAGTTACGATACCTATAAAGAATAGAAGTATCCTATATAGCTAGACGGGAGGTTCTTATATATTCCTACTACTTAATTTATATACTTTATTTATCTGATACTGCCCCTTGTAATTTATACTAACTGTTGATAAAAAGTTATGCCCGTATATTAAAAATGTTATGCTTATATATTAATTTATATCTATAAATAGCGAGAGGGCGGATCTAAGCACTAAAATGGAAAATTATATGCGTAGAATAATTTTAGATTAGTAACGCGAATTACGGAGTAAGCTATTAAACGGGCAGACCTTAAAGCAGCTAAAGAAAGAAGACTTAAATTGCTTTTTTTAGTTATATTGCCGTCGCCTCGCGGTTCGCGTCCCTGGCAGCTTGTCGGGTGATATGCCAGACACATCCTAGCACTATAATTATCGCGTTTTTTCCTGCTCACCCACCCGGGGCACTCTAGACGGACAGAGATCGAAACCGATTAAATCGATCATTTGCATTTTAAATCGATTATACGAGGTACCTTCGAGGGCAAACGCACTCGTTCTTCATTTTCTGGAATCAACATGCAGATTAGCTTGCTGTCTGCGTATCACCATATAGTCTATCATTCATTAGATACTCACATCGCAATAGCCCCCCCGGCAAAAGCCACAATCAACGCATCTGTTTCGAGGAGGGCAAACGCACTGGTTCTTTATTTCCTGGAATCAACATGCAGATTAGCTTGCTATCTAGTCTATCATTCACTAGATACTCACGTCGCAATAGCCGCCAAGGCAAAAGCCGCAATCAACGCAACCGTTGCCTGTCTGTTGAGGAGGGCAAACGCACTCGTTCTTCACTTCCTGGGATCAACATGCTGATTAGCTTGCTGTCTAGTCTATCATTCACTAGATACTCACGTCGCAATAGCCGCCAAGGCAAAAGCCGCAATCAACGCAACCGTTGCCTGTCTGTTGAGGAGGGCAAACGCACTCGTTCTTCACTTCCTAGGATCAACATGCTGATTAGCTTGCTATCTAGTCTATCATTTATTAGATACTCACGTCACAATAGCCGCCGAGGCAATGGCCGCAATCAATGCAACCCAAGTGCTGGCCAATCTGCATTCCCTCCTCCACAGGGGTGGCGATGGTCAAAGAAGCCAAAGAAAGCGTTAGGATCGCCCAATACTTCATCGTGAGTGATTGATGCTATATTGGCAAGAGGATTAAGGGTGAGTTGTGATGCCAAGATGCTGAAGGTAGCCGCAGTCTGGGCTGCAAAAGCTTAAACCATATATGCTACGTATAGGCTTCATACACTGCCTAGCCTAGCGGAACAACGCCTCCCGCCGGGTGGAAGAGGGTCAACCCTCGTGTCAGCTTGAGTGTTGTGTGGGTCACGAATTATTGGCTTGAATTTACAGTAAGCCTGTTGCCATCAGCCGCTTATCCTTGGAATGTTGTCTCAATCGCCCCCTTGCAATGCAGCTCGACATCCTTTCTATAGCAATGCAATAAACGAAATGCCTAACCGAAGTACCTACTAGGTAAGTGCGGACAAGGTAAGGTAAGTGTAGCATTGCTGTGTCGGCGATGGACAGGCACTACAACGCTACAACACCAGTCCAATCTAGTATATGTGGAATGCAGCTTCGTCGCTGAGCCAAGGTATTGCCATATCGACATCGCTGTCTAAGTGTCATATTTTATTAGTAGATAGACCCTTTACGCTTGTATCTACTCCGATAAACGAAAGCTACTCTAGTTAATAATAGCTTAACGGGAGATAATTATAACCCTATAAGTAGAATTCATCGCATTCATAGTCTTGCAGGGACTGAAAGGTCGAGCAGTCCGCTTCGAGTTGTCTAATGCGAGCTGCCGATCAATTTGTGGCATTTGGAGTGGTTGACGGTAACGTTGAGTGTCATGCCGGGAATTCGCTTCTCAAAGGCATGCTGCAGGGCGTCCTGTTGATGCACCTCGTCGTCACATGCCAGCATGTGAGACGACGCAGAATTGGAAGTCAGCAAGGAAGATGGTGCGTCCCTTTACAGCAGTCCGACCAAGTCACTGGGACGCACAATCACGGCCTTCGAGCAGTTTCTCGACCCTCGACCCGCCTGGTAAATTCATCAGTGGGTTGCCTCCCTCCCACTTCGACTTTAAAATCGAGTGCAAAGACAGGAGCCTTTCATTATTCGCGCACGCCGGCTACGGACATCGGGTCTGATCGTACGTACAAGCAATGCCCGGATATTAACGTACTTTGTGGTGGAAGAATAGCATCCGTCTTTCAACTTCTCTGTTGACTTTTGAGGTTCAGATACCCACTCCCTGATAATGCTGACAGGCAGCCACTCGACCATCTGACGTGGGCTGGTCCTTTGTCTGTGTTGGTTGTCTTTTCCTAATAATTCGTCTCCGTGGCACCGAACGGTTGAGAGGACAGGTCAGCCTCCGTCCTGGCAGCGGCATAATATGGCTCGACTTCTTCGGTGTCCTACTTCGTCTACGTGCCCTATCGCGATCCGTGACGGGGTGTTTTGCATTGGATTCACGGCGCACGGCTATGACGGGATCGCTAGACCGGCCGAACACAAAGGCCTTCTTTCGCCCATTTTGTACCAAAAGCTTATTTTGACGCTTTGGGTTTGTCAACAGGAACGACTCTGATGATTCTAGACTGACAATGAACAGAAAGGGGTACTCTGCGAGTTGAACCCTGCTGTAAACTCGTGTGCGCGAATAGGATACTGGACCGATCAAGTCTTATAAAGGGCCTAGCGCCGCCGTCGTTGCTGCATTTCAATGAGGTCTTTCACGTGCAACACTCGAGCTCGTTATGAGCCTACTTGATGCACGCGCCCTGAGTAATACATGTTTTCCTGCGCGGGGATCAACTCTGTCCAGTTCTGGACCCCAATCGATCCGTTCTGCCCGTCCAATATCACGCCCTTGGAGGATCAGTAGATTTGACAGAAGTCCTATCAACTTGACGACTCCGCACCTGCGAAGCATTACCTGCAACCCACAGGTTGACACTCGACATCCCGTGAATAACCGCCTTGCAGGGTTGTAATTGCTGCCGCAGCTGCGCTGGCAATGCGTATTAGAAGGGATGCGTCACCACCAGAGACTCCTTGCCGAGGGCAAGCCTGCCCTAATTTGACCGGAATGAGCAGCATCGTGAGAAACGTGTGCCAATCTTCTTCCTATCCGGAAGGTCGCTTCGACCGAAGGTTTGTCAAAGTCCTGCGTCCGTCTATAAACAGCCCAACACGGCTCGACGCAGAATATAAATTTCGGGTCCAGTCCGCCACAAAAATTGATATCTTGAACGGCAAAGCCTCGATGCCACTCATCTAAATCTCTCCCCATTTGCATTCTGAATCGTGACAAACACCGGTTCTAGAGTTTACCCGTCCATCATGGCAACCACAGTGCCAGTCACTGGTGAAGGCAATCATGATTTTGAGTTTGCCCAGAGGCAACTCCTCATGCCTGCCAAAGATCCCTTTATTCACTCTCAATCGGGGACAGTCGTGTGGGACACTGAAGCCTACAACTTCCTCGAGGCCGACTGTCCGCCCGAGGCCAACAAGTTGCTTTGGCGTCAGGGCCAGCTATGCAGCGTCACGGCCGGCCTCTACCAGGTCACGAATGGCATCTACCAAGTGCGCGGATTCGATGTAGCCAACATGAGCATCATCCAAGTCCCAAACACCAACAACATTGTCATCGTCGACTGTCTGACGGCAAGCGAGGTTGCGAGCAGCGCGATTCAGCTCTATCAAGATTATCACACGTCGGCGTTCGGAAAACCCGCAACCATCATTGCCCTGCTGTACACGCATTGTCACGTAGACCATTTCGGCGGAGCCCAGGCCGTCGTCGACGCCGCGGGCGGTTCACTCCGACGGATCATCGCGCCCTATGGGTTCCTCGAGCACGCCGTCAGCGAGAACGTGTACGCTGGTCCAGTCATGTTCCGGCGATCCATATACATGTACGGTCAAGGATTGGATAAGTCGCCGACAGGGCAAATCGGCTGCGGCCTCGGGCAGTCGGCTGCAATGGGGACCAGCTCCCTGGTAGCCCCGACGCAGAGCATTACGAAGGACGGCGTCCTTGAGCCGGCCATTGAGGGCCTCGAGATCCACTGCCAGCTCACTCCCGGGACTGAAGCTCCTGCCGAGGTCAACTTCTGGTTCCCCGGCTACTCGGCCTTATGCATGGCTGAGAACGCAACTCATACCATGCACAACATCCAGACGCTGAGAGGCGCCCCAGTCCGCGACGCCAGGCTGTGGTCCAAGTATCTCGACGATGCCATCACCTTATTTGGGAAGGACGCGGCCGTCGTCTTCTCCGGCCACCACTGGCCGACGTGGAAGGAAGAGGAGGATCTCGTTGTCCAGTATCTTTCTCAGCAGCGTGACATGTATGCCTATATCCACAACGAGACGCTTCGCCACTTCAACGCCGGCAAGACGCCCGTGGAAATCGCCGAAGAAGTCAAGCTACCGGCCAGCCTCGCCAGCAAGACGAACCTGCAGGGATACTATGGTTCCGTCAGTCACAACACCAAGGCCATCTACGACAAGTACCTAGGCTGGTTCGACGGCAACCCTGCCAATCTGTGGCCGCTGCCGCCCGTCGACGAGGCGATCCAGCTCGTCAAGTGCATGGGCGGAGCCGACAACGTCCTGAAGCTGGCCAGGAAGTACCACGCCGACAGGAACTTGCGCTTCGCCGCCAGTCTCTTGAACAAGCTCGTCTTCGCCGAGCCCGATAACGGCAAAGCAAAGGATGAGCTGGCGTCCGTGTACAAGGCTCTGGGTCACGGCGCCGAGAACGCAACCTGGCGTAATATTTACTTGACTGGCGCGTATGAGCTGCAAGCAGGGCCGCTGCCGTCTGACATCGGCTCGACGGCAAATTTCCTGAAGGCCATGAGCCTACGGCAACTCTTTGACTTCCTGGCCATCCAGGTCGACGGGCCAAAGGCCTCGGCTGAAAAAGGCTTCACCATTGAGTTCCTGGTAGAGGACCTTCAGCAAGGATCGACCAAGGGCTGCGGATGGCACCTTAGGCTGAGCAATGGCGTAGTGACGGGACGCGAGGTCACGTACATCGCGCCCCCGAAAGCACGAGACGACACGATTACCCTGTCGGTCTGGCTGCACCACGCGGTTCTCGTGGCCTTGGTGGGCTCGGCCGTCGCAGGCCGTCCGACTGACCTCAGCCACTGCATAACAAGCGGTGATACTGCAGTTTGGAGGGTGATTACGTCTCTCCTTGTCTTGCCAAACATGTCGTTCAATATCGTGACGCCCTAACGGGGCCTCACGGTTACTGTCCTTATCGCAACGCCTGAGTTGATTCTAATACTCTGAGGAACGTCATCCGATATCGTACTCATCATGTAATGTCTTGATTGGCTCACACGCAAATCCTCGATTCGAATAATGTTGTTGAAACATGATTATGAAACAGTCGATTTGCTACGATTGCCTCTGGCATGTTCGATCCTGGCAAAAGAATATGTGCACAATCCGGATGGTTTCGGGACGGGTGATAGCCTGTATTGAGAGATCTGCACAGTAAAAGGGACTCCTGTAAACGCAACACAGTGAGCCAAGAAAAACATACCCATATGTCCTGCATCTGTACGTGTTTTGAGAATGTCCGGTCACGAAACTCTATAGGGAGCCGAGTGTATCTCCCGCTCCTTGGAACTTGGTCACCATTGAATGATCCTGTGAGCAACTGCTCGTGTCTAACCAACCTTGTGGTGCTGCGAGAGGCCAATTTGCTTGGAGCACACAGAGTCTGGAGTACAATGCTCAGAGAACATCGAGCTTGAGGCCTTTATTTTGAGTTCGGTGGAGCCCATAGGTTAACTACAGTGTCAAACTCCCGGCCCGGGATAATAAGCATCGTCTATTTATGGCTTTAATCTGTGGGAAACGCATGTCTGGACGACAAGTGGAGTGAGTTGTCCCAATCTGCGTGACGGTTGAGAAGGCCTCGGTCAATGTCTTTCCGCACTTATCTTTGTTCGTGTCAAGCACCAGGAAACAATCTATTGAAACGGTCTTTTGCTCTACCTCATCGTTCTATATAAAGGAATCATGTGGCGAGATCCTTGAAAGCAGTTCATCGAGTCACTCTTATCGTGATGTATTAAACCGGGTTGGTCACGCGATAGATAAACCATGACGACATCATGATAGGAATGACGAACTCATCTCCCGGCATTGCCTCGGCTATGCTCAATCTTGCGTCAGCTGTTGTATCTATGGACTGGGGCTTGAACGCACTGCTTTGTATTGTTCGTTCTTGGTCGCGCCCAGTCTGAGGGAGTAGCCAATCCTCCCTCTGCCGAGACTGGATGTCATGAAGACAAGTGCTCGGATTTGCGCGAGTCACAGATATTTGCGTTGAGAGTATCTTGAATTAAATTTTGCTCAATCCTTCCCCAAGTTGTTCGTGTAACAGTCTTGGAATTCCAGAGAAACGTGGAGAGGGCATGTCCCATTATGGTCTGATGCTGGCTCATCATTGGTTCAGTGTATTTGCAATTGCTGCAAACGTGGACTCGATCAGGAATAGACTGACAGACTTGAGATGAAAGGAACCGGGGTAATGGGTCCTTGCGGATTCACCTGCAATGAATCCTGGCCATATTTTGTCGGAAGAGATGACGCTACGGCCGTCCTGACTCGCCAGTGTGGACTTTTGTTATCTTAGCTTCCCCATCTTGACAACGTGCTAGCTGTATTTGATTCCATTCGTCCGGCCTCTTGGAGCAGGTAACCGGAGTGATGCTGGTCCAGCGCGGCTTTGATCAGCTCACGGCGCATTATCTGCCGGCAAATCTAATGAGGCTGCCAAGCGGAGACCTCGTATAAGCAAGCCGGGATCGTTCCCCGCGCCCCAACTCGATAAACATTTCGCTCTTTAAGCACATTGAGTCCCAGCTTGGAGCCGTTGTCTTCAGGGGAGGACCCGGATGAATTTTGAGCTGCCACCAGCAAAAGACACGACTGCGCCTCGAGACACGAGAAGAGGGGGGGAATTCTGCCCTGGACCGTGACTCCATCATCAGCATCATTATTCCATCATCTCTATTCTTGCTTCAGCTGATCAGTGGTCCGTGACGTGGCCTGATGTCGGCGCATCTCTTTGAACAATCGGAACTGCAGCAACATAAGTAACAACTGAAACGTCATCTTTGTCAATCTCGTCCACGAACCTTGAGCAAGTCAAGTAACTAAAGCGACGTCATCTTTGCTCATCATTTCGTTCCTTTCCCTAATAACTCGTCAAATCCGGGTATTGTCATCTCCCTGCAGCATGCTATTTGGCGCAATCATATCCGCGTCGCTCTTCTTCCTTGTCTCAGCCCAGGATGACATGGGAAAGTCGCTGGATGAGAAACTGGCCACGAAACGCATCGAGGAGCTTACAAAGAGGTATCAAATCAATTGGGACGACCCCCCTTCCTTAAACAACAAGCGTCTCAATAGGAACGTGCCTCACCAAGTATCCGTCTACGTCCAGCGTCATGTGGACCATTCATACATCAACCCCAGTAAGCATGACGATAAATTCACCCTGACGACGTCAACAACCGTCTTCAGGGACATTACGGTCGGTTCCACGACCAAGGCGCAGTCCACTACTGGCGGTGAATTCGGGCACAGTCTCCTCAAGATCTCGGCCGAAAAGTCGGATACCGCGACGAACACGGCGTCCAAGAATAACTCGACACAGCTGTTGACCTCGTTCAGGTACTGGGAGACGTGCAAAGCCGGACACGCTTGCCGCTTCGAGACTTGGACCTTTTATGTCCAGATCAAGGGACATTGCGGTGGCTCTCCCTGTGAAATGCGGAACTTGATCACCAACGAGGACGGGCAGCCACTTACCGAGGTTGTCTACTTTCCGGAGCAACTACCTTCAACGGACTGGCAGTCCATCTCTGGTCGCCTCAAGGCTGATTTGCAGCGCAAGTTCTGCATTGACTGGGACAATCCTCCGCGCCGAGACTACGTCTTTGTCCCCCTTTACCCGGGCGACGAGTCGGGAACTTCTGTTTCCCCATTTGTGATGCAAAACAAGCGGCTCAAAGTCTCAATCGAGTTGAAACGAAACAGAGATCGCACCTTTACCAGCGGAAGTTCAGGCAACACGCCAGTCACGATTAACAGGTCAAATCGGAGGACTGAGAAGACGACGGACGCATGGAACGTTGCGGCGACATCGACGTTCGGCGTCACCACGGCTCCAGACTACAAGGGCGCGAGCCTGAAGATTTCATACTCGAAGGAGAAGTCCGAGGAAAAGTTCAACACGACGAGTCAGAGCCTGTCCAAGGCGGACATGTTCTCCATCAAGGCAACGTGCGAGGGCGGCCGACCGTGTGCTTTCGAGACGTGGACGTTTTACGCCAAGATTTCAGGCATCTGCCGCGCCGTAAACACCAACCTCCAGACTCCGTGCGAGCTCAATGTTCCGATTGGAAACGGAGGCGGCCTGCCAATCTCGCATTCCATCAAGATTTACGACAACTTGAGCGAGGAACAAGGAGGTGACAGCGACAGCAACGCCACCCAAACTGACGAGTCTGCCGACAGCCCTGTTGTCGAGACAAAGGCTCCGAAAGCTCTCGGTTATGAAAAGGATCAGCGCAACTTTTGCCTGCTGGACACTTTTGAGTATTACAGAGTGAGAGACGGCAAGTACTTTAGCTACAGCAGGCCGAGAGACGAGGACGGACGACTTGCCATCGACTTTTACGAGAAACCCGGGGCCCCGAAGCCCTCGGATACCCGAAACTGTCGTGAGCAACTTCCTGATGAACGTCCAGCTACTGGTATCATGTGCTACGGACCCTCAACGGAGCCGATAGCAGCCAGTTAGGCAGCACCTAGGAGTGAAGCTCGCTCCAGTCTCGGTCTGTCGTTCTATTGGTCTGATTGGCGCAAACCTTGACGCTTTGAACAATCGAATCGTAGAATAACGTCGCCGAAACCTCAAATTTTGGATCGCAGTCTCAGATCATCTGATCAGAATATGTATTTACTTGATCCGTGTATATACAAACGCTATAGTACATTATGATGACGGAATAAATTGTACACAAAGAAGGAATAGACCAAAGAACGGCTTTATGATGATACCTCAAGCTTGGATATCTGCTTCTGTTGAGATTGTGGTAAGGGAATGATTCAAGCTGTGCTTCCTCGTGCAATGAGGCTTATTCCTCGATTGTGTTGCCAAGCTTCATGTAGCTTGCCGACGCCTCCTGCTTATCTGTGGCCTCGCTCGAGATTGCCAATGGATGGCACTCACGCACAGCTCCGCCGGTAATGGACAGCCTGACGTCTTGGCTCGACAGCATATCAACGCCGCTGTCCGGATCGCTGGCCAAAAACACCTTGGGCCCGTTCTTATCCTCGTAGTCGCAGACCACGGGGTAAAAGACTTGGCCGTCAGGGTTGACAGCCAGATAATACGAGTCCTGCGAAGTCGTGTTGGTGTAGAGACCCAAGACGACGGCAACCCCCGACTTGGTGACCTCTTGACCGGAGCGGAGACGCAGGCGCGAAACACCGAGCTTGGACATGGTGTTGTTGTCGTATTGCATGATTTTCTGGGCGCCGTCGAACGCGACCAGGTCATCATCTCCGACGGGGAACAGCTCGGAGCAGTCGGGGTTGCGTTCGCCGTCGGCACGCGCGGCGTAGAGGTTGCCGTTGCTGCAGGACATGACGACAGTGTTGCCCTTTGCCCCGACAAGGCGTGTGTACCTGAAGCCGTTGGCCTCGCGGTAGGGGACGACGTCAAGGGATTGAGAGGAGGAAACGGCAAAGTCGGATCCTTCGTTGGCGAATTCGCTCGTCAAGTCCACAATGGGCTCGGTGGGAAGCATTAACTGGACTTCTCTCTTAAACCCAGCTGGCACAGCAGTAGAAGCCGCCGCAGACGCTTCCTTGGTTGGTGAAGACCTAAAAGAGCTGTTAGTTATCCGGAAGGAGGGCAAGGTTCATAATGGTTGTAAGAGCAGACTCACCAAAGACAGTTGCGGGCAAGGGGACGGTCGCCCGTGTCAGAGAGAGAAAAGGTCTTGAGATCAATCAAGTTGAGGTACACCTTGTTACGCCAGCTGAGCTGAGTGCTGACGCCGGTGCATCCGTCCTTCTCCTTGAAGCCGGCCGTGAACGATCGAGTCTCGGACAAGCCAACAGTGGCAGCAACCTGGGCGACTCCCTTGACCGAAGGCTCGTCGACAATGGACACCACCTTGTGCCACTTGCTGACCTGGACACCGCACTCAAGACCGACGGGCAGCGCGAGCGAAGCAGACACCATGAGTTCTCCCTCGACCTCGAACACGGGCGTGAAGTAGGGCGCGAGACCCGCGCGCTCGCTGTTTGTCGAGTTGATGAGATCGACCGTGATGCGAGAGTCGCGGACGCCCATCTCGGCTCCCGCCAGCAGCCGGCCCTTGGCAGCCGCCTCCAGCCCGGCGTGCGCGCTGACGGAAACCTGGGGGCTGATGGAGACGACGCCGTAGCTCAAGGCGGGCAGGCCAACCCGGAGCAGGTCGCTGTCGAAGCCTCCCTTGAAGCTGACCTGGGCGTCGACGCCAATCTTGAGCGCAACAGACATGTCCATGTTGAACTCGACCGTGCCCTCGGTGATGCCGTTGAGCATGTTCCACGCCGCCCGGCCTCCGACGCGCGCCTTGCCCTTGACGCCGCAGTCGACGCAGTAGACGTTGAGGTGTTTGGTCAGGTTGCCCTCGGGCTGGGCAGCGCCAAACGACTTGAGCAGGATGGCGTCTCCCCAGGGCGACGAGACTCGCCGGGCGTCAATGTCGAGGAGCTTGTTGACGGGCGAGTCCTTGTTCGCCGGGTCGGGCAGAGCCCATGTAAACTGCTTGTTGACGCTGCCGGAGAAGGAAATGGCCTCGGCCACCGTCTCGTAGACCTTGACGGCAATGTTCTTGATGGGGTTGCCTGACCAGATGGAACTCCAGCTCCAACGATCGTCATCCCGGCGCTGGATGCGTCCGGAGATGCCAGAATGAGGAGCCAAATCACTCAGCATCCTCTTGCTCTTGTCGTCCAATGGCTCGTAGCCAATCTTATTGTCGAGATCCAAGTCGAAAAAGTCGCCTAAGCACGCCGTGGGAAGCCCGTACTTGGCATCGGCAGGGGCTACGCATGGCCCGGTCTTTTTGGCATCCGTAGGAGACTGCAGCTTTTTCTCCTCGCCATGTAGCGATGCAGTGTTTGAGTCTGGGCCTGAAGACGGACTTGAAGAGAATTCGAAGCCAGACTCCGCGCCTTGGGCTTGGCTATGACCAGAGCTATTATCTTGCTCGCCGGGACTCCACCAACCCCATTCCGTCTCACCTCCTGTTGTGATATCATCAGGGTGTTTGTATTCGCCATGAACAACAATCTTGCGAGAGTCGGCTGAAGAATGGACATCGAGGTCTGCCACGTCAAAGTAGCATCTCTCTCCCATCTCATAGTTGCCGCATCCCTTGGTGTAAGTGATTAGAATGAGGCCGTCATCGGTTGACCAAGTGTTGGACGCGTGCTCAAATGCCTCTTGGTCTTCAAACGTCACGGTCATCTTGTCTCCCTCGACCTTGCTCACAGTAATGTGATGGGAGTGGTCGAGGTTCACCGATTGACTCTTGAAGTAGTAGGTCAGCGAAGCATATTGGCCGGCTTTCGTTGGATCTACCATCTGTCAGCACGCTTGACTGAGACTCAAGTCGTTGGCATATTTCTTACCATCATTGCCATAATGCATTCGGGCGGCCTGTCCCGGCAAGATGGGCTTGAGATTGTCGGATGCCGACTTGTCCACGGACCAGTGTGTGCTGGGCAGCAGGGTCGTCAGGGGCTGGTTCTCCCTTGATCCCGTCGGGCCGCTTCCTTGATCTGTTCGGCTTTGGTTCTTTGCAGGCCAAGAGTCGCCGGTGATATTTTGCGCCGAGCCATATTGTCCGGGACTCGAACAGTTTCTGCCATTACATCCCTCTACTGGTCTGATGGGGACGTGAGTTGTTGAGTTGGCGGGTACTTGTTCACCGTGAGCCCGTGATGTTGAATTGGTATATGAAACTCCTGATGCCGGCAGGGCTTGAACCACGCTTATTGAGCCAACAAGGGCAACGCATGCCTTGACGAGGGAAGGCATCGGACAGGACTAAAGACAAACGGGGCTAAGAAACAACGATGCGGCTCTTGGTGATCAGGCAGGCCAGGAAGAAGACTGTAAACTGCACCTTGGATCGATCAAGAAAGATGAATGAGCATGCCCGGGCTCAACATTCCGGAACGACTCGGCGTCGTACTTATTAGAGGTTCGAGTGAAGCCTCAAGGTCGGTCCAGCCTCAATCTCGGGCAAGTTTCCGGCGACTTGCCCAAGACACTCTTGGAGCCAACATCCTTGCCTATTCCGCAGCGCGCCGACTGCGGCAGTCGGCTCCGTTTCATGGCCGATCCACTCGCGGGGAGCACAAGAGCTGGGGTTTCGTCCGCTATCTCTGGGGAAAGGCTGTACAGTGCAACATGCGCGCAAGCGAAATGAGACTATTCGCAGCTGCTGCGGCCAAGATACACGTGGCTCTGCCGGGCGCACGGTAGAGCTGATCGAGCCTTGTCCTTGAACGTCGATACAACATGAGTGGCGAGAGAAGCAAGTCACGACGCAGGCGCTCGAAGCTCGGCTAAGCAGGCGACTGGCCTTGACGGCACAATTACACAAGAGATTGAGAATGCGGAGTTTGGGCCGGTCAATACTTGGATCACAGGACCAATATCCACTCGGGAACTTCGCTTTCAGGATACGTGATGCAGTTGACGACGATAGAAGCCGGGCACTTCCCGGCTGGTTATGCTTCGGGATAAGCATCACTAGACGGGCAGTGACATAACAGGCCAAAGGTATTATTACCAGATTGGGGGCCGCCGCAACCCCATCTCATGCAGTTGGCACGCGTCCCGCACGTGAGGTCGAGACAGGCCCAGCCGTGTCGGTTGTCCCGTGTCTTGCCTGAGATGCGGGCGGGCTGGGGGAAAGCGATATCGGATGAAGTGATGGGAACGTCGCCTGTTCCTATTACCAAATGCCATTACTCGGGAGTCGGGAGCCCTTCCGTGACGCGGCTGGCTGCATGGCAGTTGACGCGTGAAGTCGACGGCACCGACAAGCGTCATGACAGGTCAGTCCAAGATTGAGATTAATCTTAATCCAGGATCTCGGTAATGGCCTGCAAAGCTGAGGATAAAGGACAAAAGAGTCCGCGATAGAAGCCGTGCTGCATAACCTCGGCGAACCGTCACCGCAAGGCAGACCGTGAACTCAAGGCTGGACATCCGTCGACCCGATTGACTCACAGGCACCATCAAGGTAGGAGAACCAAAAGCCGCGTCTTACGCATTTCCAGCAAACGCTCAAGTCTGGGTCCATGGCCTGACGGCGTGATCCATTCCCGCCAGTCCACGGCTTCATCTCGTCAACTCCACAACTGCGGCGGAGCATTGCCCTCTTGCGGGGCGCCAGAGGATGGCAAGAGAACGCGGGCCGGCCGAAAGGAGACAGTGCTCCAGGGCCTCCTGACTTTTGCCATTTCGTCCCCGCCGGCCGGTGGACATGGCCAGCGGGGGCTCCTCCATTCCCCAGCCTCATCATCTCATGGCCCCCAAGCGAACTGGTAATGAAAGGAACGCAGACTCACATAGACGATGTCACTCCGGTGCCAGGTAGAGTCGCACGCAAAGGGGGGAAAGGCTACCAACATGGGGCCCGCAATGCGGGTGATGCGCAATCAACGTGCATGGCGAGAATAAAGTGCGGAGAGAAGGTTATCAAGACCTGGGGAAAACGGCTTCTTATCGGGGTTGGGGAATTGGGTGCCACGGGCAACTCCTGCTTCATTCGGGCCTGTTTACCTGATTCGATGACTGCAGGTTCTCCCGTCGGCAGTCGCTGTCTCTCAACGAGTCACACGATTGCGGAGAGTCGACCAAGCTTCCATCCACCTGGGTCCCAACTCCCCACAGATTGTCGATCGTTTTTCTGTCGGTAACGTCGCACGTTTCTTCAGGTTCCTGCACGCTGGCTTCATGTTTCCCACTTGGAGTCCAACGCCAGCGTTGTCGGTTGGTCTCAGCAGCAGCGGGCCCATCCATCGCTATTGTGGAGTGTTGTCGACGACTGTCTGCACAGCCGGACGCTTTCAAGCGTCAATGACGTTGACTAGAAGAATACAGATGTTGACAGGTCACGTTGTGCGGCAACTAGGAGAGAAATGACTGCGTCTGCCTTGTCCGCAAAGACTACGGTAGACAATGATACACGTCTTGTCGAACCAAGAGGGACCCTCAGCGCGTGTGGGCTCAGCATCAATGCTCACTTGGATCGTTCGCCGCGTGACGATGCCGTCGCATTATCCTCGCCTAGCCACTCCCACCGTTCGTCCCATGTGCTCTCGTGCTGCCATTCGCGCGAAATGTCCGGCACAGACCCGCACGAAGAAAACCACCAATAAATGGCCGTTTTCATTTGCCATGACTCATGTTCAGGCAGCTGCTCTTTTCTCGGTCAAGTTTCGACCCGCAGTTTTGAGCAGATCGGACGTAAACTCGCTCATGTCTAATCAAGCCATGCGCCAGGGTAGAGGCTGAGGGACCCGGAGACTTGCGATTGCGTCTGAGAGCGTTGTTCGTCAAACGAGATATAACATACTATGCCAACACCCGCTCGAGGCATATTTACACCAGAATGTTTCCATGATCGCTCGTCTCGGTGTATGGCCGCTGCACTGGTGTTTGTAGCAACAGTTCGCCAAGTCGCGACTCCATTCCCCCGCGTAGCGGCTAACTAATGCCAAGAGTCTTGTAGATCATGCAATATGATACGAGGTTACTGTCGCTTCCGACAAAGTTGTCTCCTTCCCGAAGCGGCAACGCTCAAGCGCTGAGTGCCCGAAGTTTGCTCGCAGTATCTGCTTCGGCTCAGCAAGAATATGGCGCATCTCGCGAAAAGGTGCTCGACTTTGATGTAGACTTGTCCGGCTTCTTTGCTGGCCCTCCCAAATGAATCGCTGGACTTTCTTCTCTTGTCAACAGGCCAAAAAGGGGCACAAGTCGTAGACTGAAGCCGTTGATCTCACCGCATTTAGTCTTTTACTTGAGTAGGTAAATGTATAAATTTTACAGAATGTCAGTCGCCGAAATTGTAAGAGACTTTCTGTTTCTGCAGCCGTTGTCATTCAGAAACTTTGCACTTGTCATGACTCAGGAGGGTGTCGTTGTGCTAGGCCACTTGTTTTCGCGTATTGATGCGAGACTGTGAATAAAAGAGCAGCAGGCTGAAAAAAGTTGATGTCTTTGAGACTTGAATTGGGATGAAGGCGATATGTCTGATGGATATGGACTCAAGTGGCCATCCTACCCGGTATGCAAACAACGATTAACGGCAGCTTACACTCGCAAGCCTCGTCAACGACATTGTGCCTGTAGCTGCGCGCTTAACCCACTGTGTACTTGGCAGGAGTTGTGACATTCGGGGTCAACAAAGGTTTTCAGCAGACTCTCCAATATACATAACCCAAGGCTCTTGCATAGAAGTCAAGATGATCAAATGCAGACGCCATCGCGCAAGACACCTAGCAAGCTGCTTTTGCCCTCTCGTCTGCGAATGCAACATATTGCGACTTTGTTCCACTCCAGATATACTCCACATACGGCAAGATGGCCGAGTTGGTTATGGCGCCAGGTTAAGGACCAAGGATAATCCTTATATCTATCTCCTGGTGGAGCAATCCTCCTGGGTTCAAGTCCCAGTCTTGTCATTACTTTTGCACATTTCGACATTTTGTTCCAAAGAGTCAAATGTCGTGATGCGGCAGCCGCTGTTTTTTGGTGTTTACGGATTCGATGCGTGGAAGCGCATGCTTTTCTCTTTTTAACCTAGCGGCTTGTCAAGAACGCATGCACCTTGAGATTTGGCTTGCAGCGGCGGCTGGGCTAAAATTTGTGCGACTCTGCTGTGCATTCCTAGTCCTGTGTTGGCGCTGGAGTTTCCGCACCACAATACCACAACTCCCTTGGCTTTGATCTCAATTGTTTTGACTAGTCGACCTCCGTCTTGTTTACGTCAACGATTACCCAGTTGAGGCAGTTTGGATGAAGCGACAAAGTTTCTCTCCAAAGTGTGTAGAAACAGTCAAGCCGCCAAGGGCGCAAGACTAGAAGGGTTGCGGATGTGTCTGCTGTGACATTTCAATGTCGGTGCCCTTCATCTTGCCAATCGCGCAATATGCGGAGGGATTAAAAAACAAGAGATTCTTGCAAATGTTCCATATCGTTGACGAGTGGTGCAGCCTCGGCCTTGAACAATCTTCTACCCACCACCCTCCTGATGAAAACTCCGCAGCTTACGAACAACAGTCTCCATCACCGCACTGACGGTGCAACCGCAGATTCAGTCTCGGACCGGCGCCGATCGGGGCGCATTGAATATCCCGCGACGGCCGTGGTCCGCTCGACACCCGGAGCCGCGTTGACGGGAGGGTCGTTGTCTGAGGATCTTCTTTTCAAGGGATCGTCGGCAATCTAACCGACTCACATTATCCGTGCGACCTTCATGAAGAGGTTATTGCCAACTTCGGCAATCGAAAGCGCAATTGAAACGCCGTGGCGATCTCTAGGGAGCTTATAGAACGGCGCTCAAGCAGCCAAAACCCGTGCAAGAGCAGGCAGCTGTCAATGTGGCCATGACACCAGTGGCGATGGCCTTGGCAACGAACCTGAAGCACTTCTGGGTTGCTGTTCCATTCCAAGAAGGAATCTTGTAGCTTCTGCCGACCCAGCCGAGACGCTTTGATGGGGAAAAGAAATTTGATGTATTCAACAGCTGTTACCCATCAGCGCTTAATAAGACTGGTCTATAGAATGCCTCAAGTAAAATGCACCTCAACTGCAATGGTGCCTTGACGCCATTACCAACTTTGATGCCCATCAAAGCGAAAACTTGCCGAAGGCGTCGAAATTCGACTTTAGAGAACAGCATCGATTTCGAACGTTTCGTCAGGACCTCCAATACGAGATGTCAGGAACCTTTGACAACTGAATAACATGAGACTCATTCAAGCACATGCGGGGGCCATGAATGTTTCACTCCCGTAAATACCGACGAGATGCTAAAGACTATTCGCCATCCAATAGCGAAGAAGCTTGGGAAGGGGCCTGGGTAACCAAGGTCGGCGATGACTGGAGGACGAGCAGGCAAAGGATCGAGAGCTGGTCAACTGGTGTCGTATCGAGAGACCTGAGAACATTGAATTGACTGTCGTGGCAAATTTACGCCACTGATATCAGATTGCGTTGTCTAGCACGGTAGAATGATCGTCGTATTGATCGACATCCTAGAGAATTGTATCCCATAGCAAACGGCAGGACGATCATGGCCTTCTTTGGTCGTATCTACTTCAGTTGTTGGTGTAGAGGCCTTTGACCTCTGGGTTTCTAGAGTCAATTTTAACTTCATCAGTTTTTCGTCAAATATCGCATGATTTGAATTGATGGGCCGATTTTTGAGGAGCGAGACCAGTCAGACATCGGAGTTGTCTTCAAATATTTTGTATCATGACCACTTCTGCCAGTCAGGCTCCAGATGCCAACAAGGTGCAGAGTCAGAGCAGAAGCACATTTAACAGGTTTAATTTTTGATATCTAGGTGTATGGAAACTATGCTAGACAACGTCAATCGGTTGTAAATGCAGGAGGTATTATGCGCTTATGCAGAAGCCAACGTGGACGCCGATTCTCACAACTCCTCAATTCCAATCCACCCAGAGCGCCGGGAGAAGCCAAACAGGAGCAGGAGGCGTCTACACGGCAATGGCCCGCGACCTCGAGACGGCGTGGCAGATGGAATCTGCCAGCTCGTTGATGGTCTTGGGGTCTCTGGGCACCGTGTGGCCCTTGCCGTGGTCAAAGAGCTCGGCCGAGTCTGGGTCCGACACTTCGTACAGGGCCAGGGCCCCGTGGATGTACGGGTCCTTGCAGCCGACGATGTGGCAGGTGGGAATGTCGAGCACGTCGTCGCATTCGTCGTACAGGAGGCTCTTGATCTTGTCGCCGACGAGACGAACGGGTGGCCATCCGGCAAAGAAGACGCCGCACTTTGTAGGTGTTAGTATTTGGTGCTTTGGTCAAAGTGTCTGGGAGAAGCATGTCTACCTTGATTCTCCTTGGGATTCCCTCCTCCTCGAAGCGGCGCTTCTCCTCCATGATGAGAGTAGCAGCCATCATGGCTCCTTCAGAGTAGCCAAGAATACCCTTTGCCAAAGCTGTCAGTCGCTTGCATGATTGAATCAAGACATTCTGGCTCCGCGTCCTTACCTCAATCTCGGGATCCTCGGCAATCAGATCGAGCAGCTTCTTGATGGCATTCTGCGTCGTGCTCGCGGCCAGCAGTTCCTGGGAGGCGGCGAACATGCGCATCGACTCCGCGGGCGACTCGCCGGATTTGAAGTTGCGCAGCCCCTCGGCAAAGTCATTTAGGGCGTTGTTGCCGTCGTGGTCGATGAACTTGTACAAAGGAGGAGCGCCAAAGTAGTCGTCGAAGCCTCTTGGAGCGTCGACCTCGTGGAAGCCATTGATCCACTGGAACTTGGTCGAGCTGTTCTTCTCCACGGCGTCGATGAAGGGCGCCAGCTGGACTTGGAAGTTCTGTCGAGCCGAGTCAGCAACTTCATTTGCGTAAATCTTGGTGGGAGCCGTGTCGTACCGCGGCGCTGCCGTAGGAACCGTGTAAGCAGATGAACTTCATGGTCAAGACTGAGTCAAGAGTTGAATGTATGTAAGGTTGTCGATAATGTGCGTGAGCACCAATAAGGACAATAATCCAACACCGTTGCAAGGGTTGAAGGGAACAAGTAGTATTCAGACTCTGTTGCACTGCAGTGGCAAGACAAGGGCAGAAGTGACAACTCTTGGTGACTGGCAAGAATATATACACGCAATCTGCAACTGGCTCACAACTTCATCACATTAGTCTTCGAGACTAAGACTTGGCCTAACCCTCGAGGCCGTCTCACACCACCGATGTAGCCAGAGCCGCCCACGATGGGCTTTTGCCAAGGCCGATAACGTTTGCACTTGCAACAGACAAGTGCTCTGGTATGCTTCATCTCGACAAGACGGATCCGGTATGTCGTCGGGCCACGCTAAGTGCCGTTGCATAGCGGCCACTGGCAGCATCCTTAGCGTCTGGCTCCATCCTAATCGGACAGACTTGTCTCTGCCTTTGTTGAGCCCGCATTGAGGACGGAAGCTGCTGCCCGGTGCGTGTGAACCGCTCTTCTCCTTCGCGAGAGAGGCTGCCGAAGGCTCTTGCCGGGGATCGTGAGATCGAGTCCATGATTTCATGGCCGGCGAGCCTACTCTGCCTTGGCCCCTATTGCAATTCCAACGCCCTCCTTACACCTGTCCACACGCACTCTTTTTCTCTTGTTCCGTGGCGCTCAACGAGGTGTGCTGGGTAATCCCTTCTATACGCTTCGGTCGCTTAGGTAGAGGACTGGAGTGGCAAGACTGTGGCATCCTGTACGATGCCTCGTTGCGGCCATGCCAGTAACGCGTGCCCCATCATCCGTCACACGGGCCCGGAGCTTCCAAGATCCTCGCACAGAAGTTCAATTTCCTATCACGTACAAACCTTGAACCCGGCGGCATCTGAGCTTGAGCCAAGAGTGGCCCTCACTTCGACAATCGCAATCGCCTCGAAATTGCTGGCCAGGGCGAGGAGACTCGCCGTTGGCCTTGCAACCGGGTAGCCCGTTTGGCTAGGTTGCTCGGCATGGCTTCTGTGTCGCTTCCATGTCTCGCGTGGCCCACACGAATCTACGAGCCCTCCTGGAGCTCAACGGACCGGCGGGCTGCTAGTGGTTAGTCCCGAGGAGGTGGGAAGCAGAGAGCCGCTCCTCTTGCGTGGTGTAGATGACCGTTTTCGAAAGTGAAGCAGCAACTGCGACTGTCGTCATTGTCGGGCCGGCCGCCTGTGGTGTTGCAGACCCCGGAAGTGTCAAGAGTGAGACGGCTGTCCCCATGTTGAGCCGTCATCTATTGTGCTGCGAGAGACCACGAGGCGCCTGGTGTCTGAGACGCCCGCGTTGTGGCTAGCCAACCCATGACCTTGACAGAACCGCAACTGCAAGCCGGCAGACGATGCTTCTCAAGGTGCTTCCAATACACCTAGCTGGTGTAGTGAGACTAGGCTCTGCGGACTCAATACAACATGATTACGGTGTCAAAGCTTCCCGTATTCTTGTTATCGAGCAGCACAAGGTGAATGCAAGCCATACCACTGCGGGAAGCGCAAGCTCGTTGGTTCTATAACGTCCAATTTACCTCGTTCCGATGAGATGAGAAGAGGCCAGGGGCTCGAATCATTTCCCAGTCTTCCCAGCAGGCATGTCTCAGCTGAAGCTATCACCAAGACTGGAAACGTGCTAGTCCGCCTCAACACCATGGACGCTGCAGTCATGCTGCCACGCTAACGAACCGAGTTGGCATGGCGGCAGTCGTCTAGAGCCCCTGGGATGCTTAGGCGGGTCGACGGCCGGCCGCTTCGGAAGCCCAGCGATGCCCGGTTCATCTGCTCTCCTCGGCGTGCCAAGCGCCAGTGAATGAATCAGGTGCCGAATCGAGAACGTGGCAAGCATGGTTAGTGTCTGGCAATGAATCCAAGCACCGGTTCCAAGGGTTTTCTGTCTGGTAACCCCAGAGTTTAGGTCCGGCGTGGTGGCTGTTGTCCAGGTGATGGCACATGACAAATCGTCCACGAAAGTCAAGGAAAGAATTGAGCAGATGAAGTACAAGATGCCCGTTGTCGATGGATGACCGAGTGTTCCATTGTTCAAGTTGTAAAATTATTTTGGACGCAAAAAATTACTTGCTTGCGTTTTAGATTTGCAGTCGGGATCGCAGACTGGGCTGACCACGGGTCGGGCGTTGGTGAACCTCGAAAACAAATGTCAGACAAAAGCCAGCCAGAGTATTCGAACCCCAAAGTAGCAGGTAATGGCAAAAAAATAGCAGGACATGGCAGATAAATGGCAGATATATGGCAGATATATGTCAAGTAGATGGCAGATATGTCAAGTAGATGGCAGGAATGACAGATGCGGCAAGATGTGGGAAATATAGTAGGTAGATGACAGAAATGGCAGATATGGTAATTATGGCAGAGATGACAGAAATGACACGACATGACAGGGAGGCAAGACGTAGATACATGTAACCACTCGACCAAACATGTGTTGCCACCCATCTGTCTGCTCCTTCACACTCCCCCCTCCCCCAAAAGCTGGTGCTTCAAGGCCAGACTATAAGGTATCAGACTTTGGTGGGAGGTCTTGGGCTGTGGTTGGGGCACGTGGGTATGCGTCGTGATGTCGTGGAGGCGAATGGGTGAAAAGTGTTGGCGGGAGGCGTGTTGGGGGGCGTGTTGGGGGGCGCCACTCGAGAGGCGTCGATCAAGGTTCGATGGTTTCGGAATCAACCGAGTATCTTGCAGGCTTACAGTACGTGATTCGCCTGGAAATTCAAGACGAATGTGAATGTTGCGGGTGGCAGATGGCATGGTGATTAATGTGGCCCCTGAGCTCAATGCTGGGAGGACCTCATCACTTTCAACTCTCGGATTCACTTCATGTAGCCCCTACAGAGATTGCAGCTATTCAGGGGAAAAGTAGGAGCTCGTTTTTTCATGAATATTCTATTTCATGCCGTCTAATTTTGATGCCCGGTTGTTGTTTATTGATCGTGGTGATCGTGGTCATGATAGACCTCAACCTCCATCCCACCTCTCAGGACTGCCGTTCGCATGCAGGCCAGGAGATTGTGGGCGTTGCCAGAGTGGTTATAGACGCCGCCCTTGAACCACTGCGTGGCGTCCTTGCCCATGCCCATCTTGAGCATCGACTTGCCTCCGGGATGCCTGTCCATGAAGTCGGCCACGTCGTAAATGACGCCGCCGATGGCGATCCACTTCTTGCCGTTGTCGTCGACCTCCTTCTTGAAGGTGGGCCAGTCGACGACGGGCAGGCACTCGAGGGGTACGCCCCAGTCAAGCTGGCTCATCTTCTTGCTCGTCGTCTTTTGCTGCTGCTGCAGCCTGCGCTTGTCGATTTCGTTTTGGCGAAACGTCTTGAGGCCGTAGGCGAGGCCGAGCGACTCCAAGGCCGAGATGAGCCACTTGGTCGGGTCCCAGTGGTACCAGACGGGCGAGGAGCGGTAGTCGGAGGGGAACTCGTGGTGGAAGTTGTGGTAGCCCTCGCCAAAGGTGATGATGGCCGTGACGAGGTGGTCTCGAGGCGTGAGGGCGTCGTCGTAGGGCTGCGAGCCGAGCCAGTGGGCGAGCGAGTTGACGCAAAAGGTGCTCTGGTGAACGAAAAAGGTGCGCACCAGGCAGCCGTAGACGAAGCCGCCGCGCCAGTCGTCCCAGCCCAGGCCGCAGACGATGGGCGGGAGCACGACGACAGTGGCGATGAGGAGGGCGAGGAAGTTTCGGTGTTGCCAGACGACGAGTGCATCGGAGTCGAGATCCGAGACGTCGGTGCGGCCGACCTTGTTCTTGTCCTTGCGGAAGAGGAGCCAGCCGACGTGCGCGTGCCAGAGCCCGTCCTGGACCGAGTACGGGTCCTTGTCGGTGTCCGAGTATCGGTGATGAGCGCGGTGATCACGAACCCACCATCGGATAGAACCCTGTGCCGCCGTGGCGCCTGCGACGGCCAGGTAGATGCGGAGCAGGGTGCCGGCCTCGTAAGAGCGATGTGCCCAGAGACGATGGTAGCCTGTGCCGAGAGTCAGAGTTGCGTCCAAGCCGTGTCAGTCTGGACATGAAGCCGCTTACCCGCTGTGATGCCAGTAATGGCGATGCTGTAGCAAATTGCAGAAAAGACAAACGTCTGCCATCGGAGAGGCGTGCTCGGGGCGAGCAGCAAGCCGGCAAGGGGGATGCCAAAGACAAAGACGACGCCGCGCCAATTGATGTTGCTCTTCTTGTAGGAGCTGCCCGAGTTGAAGCCGTGCCGGACCTTGGAGATGAGCTCCTTTCTCGTCGCCTTCGTGCTGGGCATGGCGGCGTCGCCAATGTTCATGGTGGGATTGATGGGGGAATTCATGATGGCGGTTGACGGCACGCGTCTCGGACGAGGGCGTGCGATGCAATGAATAAAGGAGAGCCCGACGACGACGGCGACGACGGTGAGAAGAGGGAGCCGGGACGAGCACCTGCGAAGCCACCTAAGGCGCGCAAACAAGAAGCCGGGACCAGTCTGGGTGAAGCTGCTCGTTGCAAGGAGGCGAGCAAGCAGAAGAGCCCAGCGTCAAGAACAGCAGTAGAGGAGGACCTGAAAAAGACAGCAGCCGGGGAAAGGGGACGAGGAAAAGACAGCCGAGGAAGGCGTGGGCGGCTGGTCCGGATGAAGCGTCTTTATCAGAGGCAGGCAACACCAAGCACAAAACGTAACCCCCCCAAGACAAGTGACACGGATGAGAGCATGCTCTGCACGACGACAGCCTTTGGACGGGCCCGTCAGCTCCTCGCATTTACTTTACCACATTCTAGCCATGGCGAGGGATGGCGGCCCGCCGGGTTTGGAAGGGGGCCCGGCTCAACCATTTCGCCCCCTTTGTCTCTTTTCGCCATCAGCCGCCGAATCTGGTACGAAAGCAACGATGTAGAAAAGAGGAACAGGTGGGAAAGGGGACCAAAAAAAGAAGTGGAAACGAAAAAGAGGCCAAGCTTGCACCCGATGAGTCGGTGGCCGTTTCCGGAGCCAGGAGAACCGAGCCGGTGCCAGGGCGCGGACGGGATGAAATGTCTCAACACGGCTTGCGAGCTGGAGAGCCTCTCCGAGGTTTCTTGCTCTGGTGCCTTGGCGGATTGTGCGACGCTCCTGGCTTGCAGGACAGGCAAAAGCCGGCGTGCAAACCTGCCAGCAAACAAGTCTGATACTCAAGTCGCCGAGCAGTTTGGGCTGGAGGGACAGAGGCCAAGAGATGGATGCGTGCTCCCCGGACGGAGGCGCTTGGATCAAGCTTTGGCATTCATCCGAGCATGGCGCCTATTCGGGCACGCTGCCCAGAGAGCCATGATGGCATCCGGGACGTGGCCCAGATCGATCAATCGGGTCGCCATCGCCTCGACACAAGGCGCCGTGTGCCAGAAAGCCACGCAGAGCATCTCCCGTGGGTCCCGGACGCTCCTTGCCATCAAGCTGAGTGGACGACAATGGGTGGGATGGAAGCCCGAGCCGTCGGCGCCCCGGCTGTGCGCAACTCACAAGCACCAGCGGCGAGTACGCTTGCAAGTACAGAGCAGGCCTCCGAAACAAGCGGCCGCTTGTAGAGCAGCTGGGCAGACGGGACTCGAGTGAGACGGGGCGAGGCCCTTTGCATCCGCCTCCCCGTGGGCGCCCTTCTCCTTGCCCGGCTGCGGCGGGCCTCTGCAGACACCAGAGTCGACGGAGAATCGGCAGTGAGACATTCGTCGGTTCGACGACCAATGCCACGTTTTGCTGCTGGCCCTTTCGAGTAGTCGCCGTGTCCGACGCCCATTGTTGCGTCGGCGAAGCCCTGTGGTTCTCGTCGCGGACGGGACTCTCGGATCGCCATTCCACCCTCTGCTGCCTCGAAGCTTTCGACATGTCACTGGCCTCTATCCCCTGGCAGTGTCCAAGCTAGCGATTGCAGAGCCCTCAATGACATTCACGGTGGCGAGGACGGCGCCATCCTTGCCCCGATTGCCGAAGACGCCACCGTGCGCTTCCGTGATCCGCCCGTCACCTTGGACCCGTCTTGCCGCAATTTAGACTTTTGATCTAGACCGGATGCTCTTGGTGAAGCTGCCCGTCGACGTTGCAATGACAGGAGAGCGGCAGACTGGGTCTCTGGAGCTTCCCAGCTCCTCCCTGCGTCCCGTCCGCCCGCCCTTGGCTCCAGACGGCCCGAGCGACTGGAGCTGACTTGCGCTTGAGCTCTTGCCGGCGCCCCGAGTAGAATCTACGGGCGCGAGTCGTCGGCGCTCACCTGGTAATGTATGGACTGCCGCGTTGGTTGCTGCTGCGCTCAGCCGTCGACATGGTCTCGTTTGACTTGGGCGATGGATGAAGCGTGGCCGATTTGCACGGGAAGGCTTGAGTTGAAGCCGCTCGATACCCAAGCTGAGCCGTGACTGCTGTCGGATATTGAACGTGGCTGAGACATGGAGGCAAAGAGAGCAGGAAGCGGTTCAGCCATGACGGCGCCCTGCATCATGGGATCGGAAATTTGACAGCATTGATGCTACAAGTCATGATATTTTTGAGAAGTGGTTCATCTCGAGATGCAGATGGGCTCAAGTGTGCCAATAGGCGTCTTGTTTCATCGAGGCATACCTGAGAGCCCATCTCACAAGGGTGAAAAGGCATCGAATCAAGCCAATTTGCTGGTTGGGCAACGAGTGCGTTATGCCGTAACAGGCGGCCATTGTCTGCCGTTTCCCACTTTACAATGTGGTTATTGAGCAGTCGGTGTTTCCTCACATTTCACAAGTTCAAACTCGTGGCCGTCCCTGCCACTGCTATTCGCAATACCCATGCCAGCGTTGCCTTTTCCCTTTCATGAATCCCTTTGGAAGTTCAACAAGATACAACAGCACAAGTGTGTTGGCCTTGTCGGGGATAGCAAGCAAGCAAGCGTCCAGCCAGCGTTGACCGTCATCCATGTCTCGCCGTTCCGTCTTCCGGCCCGGCGCCGTCCGCATGAAGCAACCTCCGGCCCGCCGCGACCCCGTCTCCGCCATGGGCGTCCATCGTCGCTCTCCCACTCGCATCCTCGCCATCTCGCCATCTCGAACAGCTCGCCAATCCCTCTCCACAAGCACCCTACCGCTCCCATCACAATGGACCCTCCCCCAGGCACAGAGCCGCTGGCCCTGCGCCGCCTCTCCCACATGTAAGTCCATCTCGATGCCCATCATCCATCTCCCGCTCCGGCAAGACGGCTGCCTACAGCATCACATCCGTCTAGAGAAAACTACTCGTCCACGCGCCACCACCTCGGCATCTACCGGTGCGTCGTCGTCACCTGCCGTTACCGCCTCCTCTCCTCGCCTCGGCTCAGCCCGCCCACGCTCGACGCCTTTGCCGCTGCCGTCGCCTGCGTCGTCGCCGCCCAGCCCATGCTGCGCGTCGGCATCCTCGACCAGCACACCAGCCACGCCGCGCGCTTCTCCCACGTCCCCCGCGTCGACCTGCGCCGCCACCTGAGCTGGGATCGGCTGCCCGCCGGCCCCGGGTACGAGGCGCGGCTCGCGGAACGGCAGGCCTGGCACCATGATCAGCTGTGGACCGACATCGAGACCCGCCCGCCGTGGCGCGTACAAGTCCTCCGGCCCGGCTCCGACTCCTGCTCCGGCTCCGGTCCGGACTCGGCCCCGTTCTACGACGTCCTCTTTGCCTTTCACCACGCCCTCATGGACGGATCCGCCGGCAAGGCCTTTCACCAGCACCTCCTCGCCGCGCTCAACCTGTCTCCCTCATCACCATCCTCGTCATCACCATCATCATCATCACCATCATCATCACCACCATCATCATCATCGGACCCGTACCTCCTCTCCTTCCCCGATCCCCCGACACTCCCCGAGGCCCAAGAGGACGTCATCCCCTTCACAAACAGCATCCCCTTCCTCGTCTCGACCGTCCTGCGAGACCTCGGCCCTGCCATCCTCCGCCCGTGGCTCATGGGGCTCAGGATGACGAGGCTCGGAGTACTGGGGCCCTCTGCGGTAGGACTGGCATCACATAGTCGCCCTGCGCATCCGCCAAGAGTCACCGTCATCGTTCGACACCCCCTTTGCCGCCAGCACGCCCATCAGCCTGAGGCCGTACTTGAGCGCCGCCGCGGACCCGGCCCTGCGCCCGCTGCTGCGCAACCTCGTCACGGGCTACACGTGCCACTTTTCCGCCCTCCAAGCAGCCGCCCTTTGCGCCGCCGCCGCTCCTACTCTTGCCCAAAACAGTGACGACGACGCGGCTCTCGACGCCCTCATCTGGGAAACGGCCCGTCGCGTACGCAGGGACCTCGCCGCTCGCCTCGCCACCCTCCCCGCCGACGACTCGAGCCCGTCTCGCGCGTCTTCTTCACAAACGGCGCCATGGTCGCCGGCCCGCCGCTCGGCGTAAACGTCGCCTCGGCGCCCGGCGGCACCTTGACGATTGCGCTCTCGTGGCAGGACACGGTTATCCCGACCGAGCTGGCCGAGCGCCTCGCCGAGGACCTCGGGACGCTGACACAGCGCTTTTACGACACGGGAGCGTTTTCCATGACATGATTACGGGCCCAACGCACATGACAGACATTGGCAAGCATCACTTATGACTTCACATTTGGAGTCATGTCCAAGAACTTCTGTCTGACCCTTCCGGGTTACATGTAATTTATATACGCGGGCATTAGAGGTGCTGCGGCGATATCAGGGGTTGCCAAGCCCGTCTCGCCGTCGTGCAGCTTTTCTAGTCTTCCTTTATCGTCTGGCTCGTGGGCCACCCGTCTATCCCAAGTAGTAGAAAGGAACGCTGTACAGACAATGACATGAGGCTTTTCTCCAAAGCACATTTACCACCCACCCTTTGGCAACTCACACTCCTCACCACCCTTCGCCCGGTTGCCGTGTTGGCCGGCTACCTCCTCGGAAATAGCTATACTGCGTTGGGTCTGCGTCGGGCGCCTCCACATCGTCGCCCTGTGCCAACCCAGTGTAGCCACGCGGCCCGCCTCCCAGCGCTCCTACCGAAGGCCCGGGGCCGGTGGGCGGCGAGGCGATGCCGGACATTTGGGCAGGAGACTGCACGCGGTCGACGGACGCGTCGCGAGAGTAGATTGGTGGGCTCATGGGCACGCCGGCGGCATGTCGCACGAGGCCCGAAGAGCTGCCGTTATCCTGGGCGTACAGGGGACTGCGGCCGCGCGAGGAAGACTCATAGCCTCCCATGCTTCCGGACCTGACGGCCGAGTAGCCCGTGTCCGGCATGTTGGCCATTCGTCGCGGGGGGATGCCCGCCGTAAAGGGAGTGTGACCGCGAGACAGCGGCGACGCAGATCGGGACTGGGACCGTTCGCTAAACTCGTCCACGGATCCCGGCGTGCTGGGTCGTCCATACATTTCCCCGCCGCCGTGCTGCTCGGTAAACTCGGCCCTGTTCTTGTAGTACTCAAAGTCCATTTGCGATTCCGACACGTACTCGAAGCCAGGCAGGTTCTTGGCGCTCTTGCCGGGCCTTCCGCCTTGCATCGAGTCGAGCGCGTACATGTCCGAGTAGCCGCTGACGCTCATCAAATCGCCCGCGCCGGCTTCCCTACCATCCGTCAAGCGGCCGCGATATACTGAGGGCAGCAGGTTCTGGGCCTTGGAGTGCACCATGGGCGTGATGAGGGGCTTGTACAGCGCCGGATGGCCGAACCGACTCGACAGCTTCTCGTTCCTCAGCCGCGTCTCCTTTTGCAGCGCAGCCTCCTGCAGGTTGGCCGACTTGTGCGTGCTGTAGTATCGAATCTTGTCGTCAAAGGCCCGGCGGCAGTAAACCTTGAAGATGATCATGGTGAAGGGAAGAGGCGTGACGGCGTAGAACTGCGGGCGATAGATTCCGCCGGTGAAGCCCTCGCCGCGGACCCAGCACGTAAGCATGACGACGAGATTCGACAGAATGGTGGCCAGGATGAGGCGGTTGAACAGGACGCGCCAAAACAGACCTCCTGACTCCGTCTTGGTGACGAAGCGGTACAGGATGAGATATTTTTTCAGGTACGAGTCGATGCAAAAGTACATGGCCGTGGCGACGAGGACGAGTGGCTGGATGCCGGCGAAGCAGAGCGTCACGGTCGCGTAAAAGAGAAAGTAGTTGTAGTAGCTGGCGTAGTCGAACGGCGGCGGCGCAGTCAACTCGATAAGCTCCCGCGGCGTCGGGCTAGAAAACGTCTTGAGGAGGAAGGCCTGCAGCAGGGGCCAAAGCTGGGCCAGGTCAATGGCGGCGCCGAGTTGGCGCTGCAGCAGGTACGTGACCCAAAAAGGGCTGTTGCTGCAAAAGGCCATGAAGGCACCGCCGGCGAAGTCGGCCGTCTGGATCGCCTTCCACGCGTTCTCGCCGTGGTCAGTCTGCTTGAGGACGGCCGCGACAAAGGCCCAGATTGTGCTGAAGAAGGAGAAGACGACGAGGTTGTTGAAGACGAAGAACGAGTACATTTTGGCCACGACGTGCCTGTCGCGTCCCGTCTTGGTCTGGTCTCCGGCCTGGACCGAGAGCCGGCGAAAGATGGCGGGCAGGAACAGGTAGACGAGCGACGTGAGGGCGGGCGATGCTATACCCTGGACGAGACCCCAGAATTTGGTGTTGGCCGATAGCGACTGCTGAAAGGCCGGCCAGACCTTGCCGAGGTTGCTCAAGTTGACGAGGAAGATGGCAATCATGGCGTTGGGGCCGACCCACAAGAGGGTGAGGATGGCGATCCAGAAGTTGTTGATCCATCGCCTGCGGCTCCGAGTCGCGCCAGAGAGCGGCATGTTGCGCCAGATGACGTCGCTCGGCTTCGGCGCCAGGGTGACGGTGGCGCCCTGGGGCTTCTTGTTGCGACAGGCGTAGCCGATGCTGTGAGCCTCGGCGATGTCGGTATAGCTAGCGAAGCCGTAGGGCATGGTGCCTCGCCTGTCGACACTGGCGCGAACTTCCTTGATTTCGATTTCGAGGTCGCGGATGCGCTGCGTGTAGTAGTCGATGGCGTCGAGCTTCTGGCCCTTGGGGTAGGTGTCGAAGGAACGGTCCCTTTTGGAGGGCTTGCACGTCGGCCGCGCGGCCGGCAGCTGGGTCGGGTTTTTGAGGTACTTTGCGAGAATCTTTTCGAGCTTTCGAACGGCGTGGCTGTGTTCGTCGATGAGGTCGGGCAGGTCCTTGACGTTGCGGGCGACGGCCGTACGAGCAAACGACGAGTTGGGCACGACGTGGTCAATGATTCTAGCGATACCCTCGTCGGAGCAGCTTTGTTTCGGGAGGTCATATAACTGTGAGGCGTTAGCCAAGGCGTAGCCGGAGGAAGCGAGCAACGATTACCATGAGGGTCCTAGAGTGAAGGCTGTTTTGATATTCTTCGCTCTCAAAGTACTGGCGTCGCAGCAGCAGAACCTTTTTATAGTTCCACCACAGGAAGCCCATGATGATGAAGTTGAAGAGCCAGGCGACGACGACCTGGACCCATTGCGGGTTGCCGTAGACGTCGCGGGGAGTGATTTGCATGGTCCAGTCGGTGCCCTTGCCGTTGTACTCCTTGACCGAGTGGACGACGTTTACGGGGAGGAGAATGCCGACGCCGATGATCATGAGGACGAGAAACATATTGCGGCACATGCGGACGAAGCATAGAAAGATGGTGGCGTCCATGCCAATCTGCTGGACCATGGCAGCCTCGGTGGTGCGAGTCAGGGGCGTGATCCAGGACCATGGCTTCTTACCAATGGGCGGCGGAGCGTGTTTCTCGTCGGCGTGCTTGAGCTTTGGGGCGTAGATGGCCTGGTTGTAGGGTCTCACGAATGAGAAGCAGATGGCGATGAAGGCAGTGAAGCCGAGGGAGCTGCCCAGCGCAGAAACCAACGAGGCGGCGGCAAGCTGACGATAATGGGTCAGACGGAGTCCGGAGCTGGAGCAGACGAGGGCAACGGCGACTTACCTGGCCGGAAAAGGGATCCTTGAGCAAGTCGAGCAGCTCCTGGCCGGCGTCTTTGGGGGGTGGCGGGCCATCTCGGCGAGCGAGTATGTGCAGGATGTACTCGGGGATGCCCATGGCGACAGGAACTCGCTGCCTCCGCCCGAGGCAACGGGACCTCGTCGGCTGGGGTCGGGGTGTAGCAAATCTATGGTAGACGCGGATTGACGGCGACGGTCACGCCGAAAGGCAGTCGGCTCGAGAAGCGAATCGAAAACAATCGTCGTCTGCTGGCGGCCGACGCGATCGACAAGATGGACCGTTGAAGAGGGATGAGGGTGGCTTTTCGGGAGAGCGAGAAGTCGTCGACCTCGTGCGTCGATTAATGTCTCGGAAAAAGGAGGCACTGTAGTCGTCGTCGAAAGGGAGAGCGAGGGACTGGTTGGGGACAGCCAGGGACAAGAAGAGGGTGTGGTGGGTAAGAAATGCGTGTTCGATTCTTGTCTTTCTAGACTCGAGGCGAATGGACGTCGAACCGTGGCCCGTTGCGTCGGTGCCTGTTATCATGCAGCACCCTCGGGCATGCGGTGAGACAAGGATGTTCAAAGGAAACAAAGACGGCAAAAAGGAGGCGAAAGCGAGCGGCTCGATGGGACACTGTTTGGACGCTGGCGAGGAAAATAGAGGAGGACAATGAAAAGGGGGGGAAAGAGGAGAAGAGAAAAAAAAGAATGGAGACGGGAGATGGGCGAAAGACTGGCGAGTCGGCGCAGTCTGGGGTGAAGGAGAGGGACGAGGAGAGGAGAGGCCGGAAACAAAGGAATCAAGGATGAATGAATGGGCAACGGCAGCGAGGTGCGCGCAAGTGGATGAATGACGGGGGCGGCTATTAAGTTGAAGGATGGATCATGCACGGATGGGTGTTTTGGGGGGGAACGCGACAAGGGTGTGTGTGGACGTGAGGTGTTGCTGCGGGAAGGGGAAAAGGTACCTCGGCCGAGCGGCGCGGTACGCGACGGTGGCCTGGTGAAAAGTATCTCGAAGCCAGTCGACTTTACCACGGATATTAATTTTAGCCATGTGCAAGTACCTCCTCCCACCGATACAGGCTCGGGCCGAAGACGGGTCCTCGAGGCGCCACGGCCGCAAGTCGCCGCTACCTACCCGGGCCGGAAACCTGGGAGAATACGAGCGACGAAGTTTCTAGCAGCGCTACGCTCTAGCGCAGTGATCACGATGACAGGCCGACTGTTTATTCTCTGCCGAGTGCTGCGAGATGTGCGGCGTTTTTTACTACTAGTAGAAGAGTGGAAAGCGTGGTGCAGTCACGGACGAGCTTTTTGGCAACGTTCCATGCAGGGGCGGGAGGCCGTTTTGACAGAACCACGAGCACGCGCATGCATAAAATCTACCAAGTGCTAGTACTGTACAGTAATATGCTGATTTTTGTTGGTTCTATCCATTGACTTTTGAATTCTAGATTTTAGAGTTTTTTCCGGGAAAATTCTACACCAGGGCGCGTGACAGCTGGCGCACAGCTGTCAGCGGTCTGCAAGCCCTGAGGTGCACAACCTGGAAGTCCTGTCCGGGGCACGCAGAGCGCTGGGAGCCCCCAGTGCCAACACAGTCGAGAGGCCGCGCTGGCGCTTGGCCGTGCACCCCTCAGTGGGTCCCGCCGGCTAGCGCCCCTGGGACCACCAAAAGCCTAGCGCCCTTGGAATTCGCACATGGCTGGCATACGGTACGTCTCGATTCATGGACGCCCGGCTGCGCCCTACAAGAGCATGAATGCAGTGGTGGCTCATTTTATCACTACCTTGGACATTTCGACGCTGCAGATATTCATCAACACATTGTATATTCATCAACACATTGTCAGCCGTCGTCCCAAGCGACCCAAGACAGCGACTGTGGCCCATGCCGAGGCTCCATCGCTGGGTCCTGGCAGCGCCAAAAATAACCCTGGGGGAGCCCAAAGGGCCCCTCTTTGTGTTTCAGAGTTGGGCGCTAACAAAAATCAACAGCGTCGACGGCATCAATAACTGACGCTCCTAATCGCCGCCCAGCAACGTGCCAACACGGTTGTGCAAAGCAAAATTCTAGAAAATACTCACCAGTATGCATTCCATGCCCAAAGTTCAATGTGCGTCTTTGGCTGCCGGTCGGCTCCATCACCGCTTTCCCATGTCGTCATTGTCGGTGGAGAGTCTGCTCCTTCAGGCACTCTGCCGGGACTCGTGCCCCCATCAGCCCACACAATCCACAATCCATCACCTCCCCGTATCGAAGCCCTCTCGCGTCATTCGCCACTGCCAGCGTGCACCCCATCCTCAGACCTCTCTTCTGCCACTTGCTTTTCTCTCTCAGGAAGACCCTTGGAGCCGCTAGCCAGTGACGTCGCGCACCACGCACCGCCCCCGTCGACTCTCAAACTCGGCGCAGCCTCAGGCCTTGGATGAGACGCAAACCAGCACCGTCTCTTCCTCTTCCTTGGAGGTTGAAACGTCCCAAGTCTGCAAAACATATGCATACAACAAAAAGTTTCATTCTGGCTCGTAAAAAGGGGTCTCGATGCTTCCATGCTGCATGCCATGACGACAGTCTGGGCGGCCGGCTTCTGCGACGCGCATCCTCGCATCCGTTCCCTCGACTTCTCCGCCTTGGCTGCGACCCTATTGGCAATCCGAATCCGCATTCGTCGCCGCGGTCCGATCCACCGCGCCAAGACCTCGAGTAGTAACGTGTGACGATCAGATCCCGGTGCTCGCGCCCAGTCTGCCGCTCATCTCGGGCGTCACGAGCGCCTGAAGCTACCCTAGACCAACCGTGATTTGCCAAATTTCCATTTAATTCGTCCCCTGACCCAAGAGCATGCACTTAGAAGGTGGCATTCAAAGGATGACGTTGGATCTCAACTCATGTCATGGACGTGCAATACGCGTAGGGATAAATCACCTGTCAAACCCCCATATACTGCTGCGGTTACTGCACGTCCTGGCTGATGGAAAGATTGCCCACCATCAACGCGACTGCGATATTGACGGTTCAATTTCATGGACAAGCACTAGATTTCGCATCCTACCATGCGCGGTGCGCAGCACTGCCGACTCGAATGCGACTGAGCGTGTAATGACACGGGCGCAAAATCACAAAGCCCAAACTCCTCGTGACACTAGACGGAAACATTGGTTGTCCCTACACATGGGACCTCACCCAGCCCCTTTTCGCCAGATCCAATAAAGACAAAAGACGTCGCAACTCTTACCTTGTTGCCTGTTTCAATCACCGACTTGTCGTACGTGAGCAACCGGCTCCGTCAGACCTCGGCCGGGCCCTGGCTGCGCGTCTTGCGGGCCGTCCTGCCCATCGCGGGCGCGACGGGCGCAGCGGCAGTCTTGTCCTTCTTGGGTCGCCCGGGCTTGCGCGCCGGCGGGTTCTCGACGACAGGCGCGTCGCCGTTGACTTTGGCGGGCGCCTCTTGGTCGACCTTTGCCTTTTTCGCGGGCGACTCGCTTCCCGCCTCGGCTGCCGGGGGCGCCGCGTCGTCGACGGTGCCTTCGCCCAACTTGCGCTTCTCTCCCGCGGCGGGCTCCGTCGGGGCACTGGGAATGGCGGCGGCGCCTTCCGAGGAGTTGGCGGGGGGCGAGGCCAACCTGGCAGTCGCGGCCGAGGCAGCGCTTGACTCGGTAACCGACGCCGGCGCCGGCGCGGTTGCGGGGACCGGCTGACGAGGGCTCCTCGACGATCTTGAGCTCTGGGCGCGGAGTGCCGCCGGCGGGCGTCGCTCCGTTGACAGGCGTCTCCGGGACCGACTTGACCTCGACGGGCTTGGGCGCGGCGACGGCCGATCCTGCGCCGTCGGCCACGTTTGTCGGCTTTTCTGGCAGGCTGGGATGGTCTTCCTTGACGGGGGAGTTGAGGGCGCCCGACGTGTCCACCGTCGGAGCCCCTGCCTTGGCCTCGGGCGCAGAGGGCGCAGGCGCGCCGACTACATTGTCGTCATGTTAGCAGGGCACGTTCTTGAGTCTCGAGCGTCCGAGCTACACTTGAGAGGTTGGGATTCGCGCGCCAACGATTGCAGACTGCTATTTGCGCAGACGGCGCACAGCTCCAGACCCAGAGACTCGTCTCCAGTACCGAGAATGATTCAAGCATCCAAAGCAAGGGCATGCGGCGGTCGGCGACGGCCTGTACCTTTGTCAATGGCGATTGCGATTCCGTCTGCCATGGTCTCGTGCAATGTTGTGGTCGGTTGGATGACGTAAGAGGCCGGACTGCGAGTGCAGCGCGACGGCGTTTGGCAGTACGAAGAAGGCGCTGTTGATCCAAGCCGCAGCAGACGGGCGACGCGTGAGGGGTCGGGGGTCTGTTTGATAAGTGGTGGTAGCGGGCAGCAGATGCGAATCGAATGGTGGTGGCCGGATAGGATTCTGGAAGCGGTGGCCGGAGGATCGAGTTGCGAGCTGTGGTTGAGAGGGGAGACTGCGGCACTCTTGGGGAAGCAAATGGCCTGGAGTAGAGAAGAAGGGGAAGTGAGAGGGAAGGGGAGCACAAGAGAGAGAGAGAAAGAGATAGAGGGCGATGGCGACGGTTCCACCAGCAGACAGGCCGCGCTGTTGCGCCACTGAAGATGGGGGATGGATGGCGTCGAGCACGCAGGTCCTTGGACTCTTAAGGTACAGTACCTCACTCCCAAGCTGCCATGGAGGTTACTCTCCAAGTCAGGTCGCGGGCGAGGAACATGCGTCGACGCATTCACTGCCGCGTCGACAAAGGCGACGAGTATATCAAGTATCGACGCAGCGACAATGTGCGCGCGAGTACAACTGCCGCGAGCAGCGCATGCGGTCCCAGCAGAGCTCCATGGCCAGGTTGCTTGCATCCGCCCGTCCGATTGGGGACTAACGCGATGATGCGAGACGGGATGCACTGTATATGCCCCGATACATTGCATGGTTTCATACAGTTCGCATCAAGAGATCGGGACGGTGCTGCACTCGATTGCGGGGAAGTCTCGCAGCTAGTGTGGGCCTCCCCAGTCTGCACTTCTGCACGGAACATGGACCAGTTCGCTGGACTCTCGCACCTCGCAAGGCTTCGCCAATCAGACGTCGGCGTACCGATTCAACCAAGGAAGCCACGACCGTTGCTGCCGACTGCCTTTTGCTACAGACCAGAGCCGGCCAATTCGCCCGTCAAGTCAGAGTTGCACGTGATGTACAAAGCACTCGGGCAATCTCGAATACGATGCCGAATAGCTCGTCTTGTCCATCTGAATTGTCCATTATTTTATACCATCTTCAGCTTCAAATCGCACAAAACGCTCAATACTCATTCACGTCGCTCGTGAAGCCATCCCAAGACTCGCTCACGCACTCTTCCCAAGATTACTCCTCCAAATCGAGACCTTTTCAAAGTCATTCGCCAGGTTCCGCAGCTTGTCGGCCTTTCCCCCAAACACGAGGTCGAGAAAGGCGCTGACGGTGCCGACAAAGATTCTGTGCACCAGCCGCCCATTGATCTTGCCAATGACCGGATCCAGCTTCGCTCTGTCCGATGGTGACAGCTCGGCCGTCGTCACGAGGAGCGGCACGTCCATAAAGGACAGATGTTCCGTGTCGTTGATGGCCACCTCAATCTTGGACCCCTTGACGACTTTGTAGAACTGGCCCCAGTTCGAGTCCTTTTCTGCGCTGGTTCCTGGCGTGCCGACCAAGGCAAAGGACCGCTCTAGCACCGCGTTGGAAAAGTTGCCAAAAATGAAACCGTCCCAGTTCATGCCGCCCAGGATCCGCTTGTCCTTGAGTATGGCGGCCGCCGCCGTGGCGCCCCCGAGCGAGTGCCCGTACATGGCAATCTTGGACGTGTCGAGTTGCCCGGGGAATCCAGCCGTGAGTTTCTGCAGGGCGACCGGGGCGTGAAGCTGGTCAATGACAAACGAGACGTCGGCCGCGCGAACCTAACGAGCATAACCATGTCAGCGGCACGAGCTTCACGTTGACCATGCTGTAGGCATACCTTGAGGGCCTGCTCGATTTGCGGTATCGTGGTAATGTTGGCTCCCATGATGGCGGTGCCGTCGGGAAACTCTACAATGGACGCATCGTGCGGATGGTCAATGGTGATGACGACGTAGCCTAGGCTGGCCAAGTCGCGAGCACCGGCCGCGTAAACGGCCCGCGGAGCACCGAGTCCCGGCGAGAAGAGGACGACGGGATACTTTGGTCGTGCACCGCACTCCTTGTCGTCGCTGCCAGGAAGCTTCGAGTACTCAATGGAGAAGCTCGAGAAAAAGTCACTGTGCAAGGGCGACTCCTTGGAGGCCACGGCCCCGTAGAAGGCGGCCGTCTTGGGCGGCATGTAGGGGACCAGCTCGGTGTGCTCCAAGGCGGCTCGACCCGGCTCTAGCGGGAAGAAGATTGAGACGAGCAGGCGGCGCCGCTGTCGCCCATTGGCCGGAGCGTAGGGGTCCCAGCGACTACGGTCGGTGAGCTGATGCACCCGCATGGCCACCTTCATGGGGCCAATCGGGCCCGGCACTAGGACGGCCTGGACAGCCGCCAGGACGGCGCCTAGCACGAGAAGAAGCACGTTCATCATGTCGAGGAGAGGTAAGTTGCTCGGTCGAGCAGTCAAAGAGTCGAAAAGCGTCCAATAGGGTTTTGGAAGAACACAAGACTTAAGGCCTTTGAATGGGCGAGACCGGCGAGGTTTTTATAGACGCGGCGAGTGCGTCTTTTTCCCGCCCATTGGGTGCTGATGCCGCTCCAGGCTGTGGATCGTGCCGACGCGACGCCCGAGGCTTGGCCTAGACTGCGCCGCTCGCCTTCTCTGGGGGCATCATCCTGGGGTAGGACGGCAGGCCGACGAGTTGCGTAAGAGCCGTGACGAGCTCGGCCTTTTAATCGTCTTCGTGGAGCCGGCCGGGGTAAGATTTGTGCCACAGCAGGCAACAGCTCGGATGAAGGATCAAGACGAAAAGACGCCTATGCCTATGCCTCTTGGCATTGGCAATGTGGATGACCATCGTCATTCGGAGACGGGCAGACATTGTCTAGGCAGCAGCTGGTGTCGCCCCGTCAGTGAGTTGAGTCACCATCGGCATTCGCTTCGCATTCGCTTCGCATTCTGCTCCTTTGTTCGTCTGTCAGTCAGCTTACCAAGTGCAATTCGCCCTCATTCGGCACTACATGGCTGGATGTCGGGCCATGCTGGCTGATTCCGAGCTCCCCCTTGCGCAGCAGATTGTAGTGGACCAAGGCTGCGAGCAAGAGACTCGGCGACGAAAATTGGGTAATCAACTTGATAGATTAGCCACCTGACGCCTTAAATGTTGCTCCTCTTGGCAACAAATTAATCGAATCAATACGCCCACGATGCTACTGACTGGCTCGTGCTTAGTCATCCCCCAACTCCACGCTGCATCCGCGCCCGAGGCACAGAGGCCACCTCGAGGCTTCATCCGTCGCCGCCGCACCTCAACCGCCGCCCGTCATTGACACCCTCTTGCAAAACGGCCACCGACCAAGCCAACTAACAGCCGCTCCTTGAACCTCGCATCGCATCTTTGCAGGTCCCAATCAATTGACTGCATCCAACCCACTCAACCCTCTCTCCACACCCCCGACGACTCGGCCATGGCTCCCGCAAAGGCCTCTCGGGACAAGTACTCGGTCATCTTGCCGACGTACAATGAGCGCAAGAACCTGCCCATCATGACGTGGCTTCTGAATCGGACATTCACCGAAAAGTACCGCCTGACCCTTCCCTTGGCCACGCCAGTCTAGCTGACCCCGCGACTCCCCTCCGCAGCAAGCTCGACTGGGAACTCATCATTGTCGACGACGGCTCGCCCGACGGCACGCAAGAGGTGGCGCACCAGCTCGTCAAGGCCTACGCGCCGCACGTCGTGCTCAAGCCGCGCGCCGGCAAGCTGGGCCTCGGCACCGCCTACGTCCACGGCCTGCAGTTCGCGACGGGCAACTTTGTCATCATCATGGACGCCGACTTCAGCCACCACCCCAAGTTCATCCCGCAGATGGTGGCGAGGCAGCGCGCCGGCGGCTACGACATCGTCACGGGCACGCGGTACGCCGGCGACGGCGGCGTCTTTGGCTGGGACCTCAAGCGCAAGTTCGTCAGCCGCGGTGCCAACCTCTTCGCCGACACGGTCCTGCGCCCGGGCGTCAGCGACGTCACGGGCAGCTTCCGCCTCTACAAGAAGAGCGTGCTCGAGCGCGTCATTGCCAGCACCGAGAGCAAGGGGTACACCTTTCAGATGGAGATGATTGTCCGCGCAAAGGCCATGGGCTGCTCCGTCGCCGAGGTGCCCATCTCCTTTGTCGACCGGCTCTACGGCGAGAGCAAGCTCGGCGGCGACGAGATTGTCGAGTACGCAAAGGGCGTCATGACCCTGTGGCTCAAGGTCTAGGCTCGGCACTGCATGCGTTGATGATGAGGACACTTTTGGCGTTTTGGCGTGAATCATGGCGAGATGTGACAACACGGCCACATCTACCAATTTGTATGAATATTGAGGTGATGTTCCTGTAGTAATCTGCGGCCCTCGTGGCGCTCAAAGAATCACATCATATAATGGATGCCTCTCGGTCATGGGCTCTTCTGACACAGCAGCACGTGTAAGAGACGGCTCGTCACAGCTTAAAGTCGGCATTCATCTTTTCCCATCCAGCCGGCGACTCGTCCAGGGCAGCCACCTTTTGCGCCAGCTTCGTCTTGAGCGCGCGGTGCTTGTCGGTGCACAGCTCGTACATGGTGCACAGGTTGAAGAGGAGCGTGTGCGACGACGCGCCCCTCGAACTCACCATGTCCTCGAGCATCTCGCGGCCTTGCGCGCGGTTAGCCAAGGCGTTCCCACGAGTGTAGCGTGCTCCTGTTCAAGGAACTGCTCAGTGTTCAAGAAGCAGAAACCCACCTCGTGCATCCTCCCCAGGTAGAGCATGCAGACGGCAGCATTGACGCCCACCATCTCGTCGCCCGGTCCCAGCCTCGCGCCGAGGCCCTGCCACTTGCCCAGGGGGTCGTCCATGTCGATGAGGGCGCCGGCGACTTGCAGGCCGAGATCGTGCAGCCGGGCGCGCCACAGCTCGCGGGCCGCATCGGCGTCGTCGCCGGGGCTTTCCGCCACTTTTGTGATTTGCGCGCGGGCCTCGCGGGCGAGATCGTAATAGCTCATGACGGCCCTCCGCGGGTCGCCAAAGCCCAGCGCCTGCAGGCGGACGTGCAGGATACGCAGCTCCCAGGGCACCAGGTGCTGGCCCGTCGCGTCGTCGACGTAGAGCCGCGTGTTGCTCAGGTCCTCGAGCGCCTTGGCCTCTTGAGCCGCCAGCGGCGTCGCGTCAATGAGCGTCAGGCAGGCCAGCCGCGTGTACAGCAGCTCAAAGATGCGCTTCGAATCGTGGGGGTCGACGCCGACGGCCTTTTCCGCCGCCGCGTCGCCCTCTTCACCGGGTGTGTTCCTGCCGGCGCCGGAGCCAGTCAGTTCCTGGACGGCTGCAATGGCGGCGGCGCGGAACTGGCCTCTCTCGAGGAGCTGCTCCAGTGGCACGTTGGGGTCAGGCTGCTTGGGCGAGTTGCGGAAGGCGGGAGGCACGTTGAGTTGGTTGAGAGGATGGTAGATTTCCGGCCGCAGCAGGAAGGAAAAGTCCTTTGCGGGAGTCACTCGCTGATGCGTGGACGACGTGCTCCGGCGTGGAAGCTGGATATTGGAAGTGCTGGGACTGAGTTGAGTTGCCGGCGGCGACTTGAGGGCGTCACTGAAGCGTATTAGCAGAGCGATGACTTGTCGCGTTTTGAAACAGGACACGCACTCTTCATCAGCGCCCAAAAGTCCCTTGGTGCTCGAGCGCCGTCTAGATGCTGATGAGCGTCAGTCCATTATTCTTATGAAGCCATTGCCATCAATGCTGCATTCTCGCTGAAGCGGGCGACGCACTCTTTGAAGACGACTTGTTGCGCGCGTGTCCCCGTGTGGACACTTCTTGAGGCGGACTCATGATGGACTCTTCATTGCATCGACACCTCGAGGGTGTGGTCTGCGTGCCATGATGATTGAGATGAGAGGAGGCGTCTGAGGCTTGGACACGGCGGATGATTACGGGGCGGGCGATGACTAATGGCTCACCGCCAGCAACTTGCGACAGCAGCGCTAAATGATTCTCGCCGTTGGCGTCAACATCGCCGTGGCGTTTGCCTGCAATGGGCTATAGGGGGCCTTGGGGGTTCAAGCAAAGGTCTTTTGAGGGTCATGGGCCAGTCACTTTCAAGAGAAGCTTGTGGGAGAATAATCTCAATTTTTTATGTCAGTGAGTCAGTGACTATCGGTCAACCTAGGCAGCGAGGCACATGTCCAAGTCCCTTCCGATCCATCAGGCCTTGCCTCATTTCTTCTGTCCAGCATTGTTGCCGGAAGCCTGGGCAGCGTTCGCGTTATTGGCAGCCGCGCTGTTGGCTATGGCCGGGAAGCTGCCTTTGCCAGTGTCTTTGCCGGCCTTGTCCTAGAAGCACCCACTGTCAGCGAGAGCGGGTGAAGGAAGGGGTTTTGGGAAAGCTTACATTGGCGCTGTTGCTGCGCTTCGCGGCCTCCTGAGTCATCTTGGTCTCGGGCATTTTGCTGATAAGGCTTTGAGTTGCAAGTGGAGTTGATTTGTGTGGTCACGTTTGTGGTGCAAGTGGCAGAAGAAGGTTGTTGTTGTTGTTTACGAGAAAGGAAGGACGAGAAGGAAGCGAAGAGGAGGGCTCTTGTTATATGCCCGAGATCTTGACAAGGGCCAGCGAGGGCAGAGTGAAAGTATGGCCAGTGGTGACTATTGACCTGGGCGCCAGTGACTCTTGATTAACCGTCAAGGAAGTAACATGACTGTGGGTTTGACAATAGAACGTCAAGTATCTTGGGTATTGATGTTTCTATTGAGGTCATCATCACGCAGGAAGCCATCAAGGTGGCCAGCAGGCAGGAAGCCTTGATTCACTGTCGCCGGCGATCGCAAGCCCGCTCAACCAGCCTCTTTGCATACATGTACATCGCCGTGTTCAGATGCAGCGGAATCGAGCACATCCGCCGAGATGGAGAAGAAACAAACCATTCAAGGGTCCTGGACCGAGGCACTCGTCGAGGCTGCGCCAGTCCCCAGCCCTGAACTGCGCAACACTTTAACGGCTTTGCGGCGCCACATCTGCTGTCAGTGGCCGTAACTCTGGAGTAACGTTTGCATGACCGCAAGGCAGTCGTCATATAATCTCCCAAGTCAGTTGCTGAATGGGTAAGTTGCACATTGTCATGAGGTGTGCTGAAATTCACTGCCCGGTCGGCGTTTGCAGGTTCACGCATATGCGGCGATCGGCGCTTCACATCGAGCAGTGGCCCATGGCATTCGAAGCGTCAGCATAATCTGCTTGCAGTTCTTCCATATTGATTCAAACGCCGCGTATCTTGCCTAGTTCTATTCCGCCATGGAAGCAAAAAAACTGGAATAATCAAGATTGGTAGGATGGAAAGGGCCTCAAGCATGGATGCTTCAGCCTGGTATAATTCAATCTTGCAAAAATATCCCCAAGATGGCCCCTGGATGGATATTTCTCTTCTCGCAAGACGTCGACAAGAGCCCGGTAAACGATTGCCAGCATTGGTTCAATTGCGAGCCTCCCTTCAATTGCATGCGTCTGCTGTGTCTTTGTCGTGTAGCTTCTCATCATCGTTGAGAACGTTCCGGACATGCACGTCGATCCTCTATGGCCATTTCCTGGTGCGAAGACGATATCAGTATTGCTGCGCGTTGTTTTCGCTCCACCGAGTCATGCAGATTCACCTCAAGTCAGCATCTCATAGATCCGGAGTTGTACTGAAGATCCTCAAGCGTCCAATGCTTTAACCCGGACCTCTGGCGTCCCTTCCTTTCCCGTCGATGCCTCTGAATCGTTGGCCAGACGTCGCTCTTCAGCGACACGCTTAATGTTGAGCCAATCCATGGCACATGCGGCAGGAACCGTGATGCAACTCCCAGCGAGACCGAGAACGATTGTCCGGCGAACTGCATCCGAGTATGCCCATCGCAAGGCGTTCAGAACACCGGGACTCGACGCAATCGCCTCGAGACCCGTCGCGCCCGCCTGAATGACCTGAGCTGGCGTGACGGCTTGCGTCCGTTGAGGCACTGAGGTGATGAGTCCGTCGAGAAGGAGGACTTGCCCGATGGCGAGGCCAATTGCACTATCGCGGATTAGAAAAAAGCCGAAAAGGCTTAAGTAGTCTCAATCATGGAAGAGAGTTCGACAGGTCTGGGCAAAACTCACCCTGCCAGATGAAAAGAAAACACGGCGATGGCTGTAAAAGAATAAGTAGACTGACGTGTGATACGGTGTTTCTTGACTTACCGTTACCAGTGGCCACATCTTTCGGGCTATTGCTTGTTAGCATGAAAGCCCTGACGATAGAATTGAGACTCACTCAAGCACAGCCTGTAGAGCCGTATATGGGAGCTGTGCTGCCATTCCAAGGCCAATGCCAGTCATCACCAGGTATCCTGCCCATGCGACGGTCCGAGTATCTGGATCGACTGTCGTGAGCAGGCCAGCGCCAATGCTGCTTATCACGCCGCCGGCAATCATGTAGGGAACCTGCGAAAAACGAGAATGAGCGTCATGCTTGCCCATCAGAAAGCGTCCACGAACATAGTGGCCCCATGTTGTTACAATGGCTCCAGCGACCACAACGGTGAAGATCTGAGGCCCAACGAGGGCAATGTAACGAACGCCGCTCTCGGTAGTTGTCACCCCTTGAACAGACTGAAAGAGTATCGGAAGATAGTAGCCGTACTGCCAATTACGTCCCGTTAGCCATTCCGCCATTCAATGGCATTCTGCTGTAACGCGACCTACAACAACCGACAAGATACCGTAGCCGACGAGAGTTATGGATCCCATGTATATCGACCGAATCTTGAGAACCCGAAGCGGAATGATGGCGAAATCTCCCTGCCTGACAAGCCAGTAGCAGAAGCATGCCGTCAGGAGCCCAAAGCCGATAAAGAGGCCAATGATCCTGCTGTCTCTCCACGGGTAGGTCTGGCCGCCCCAGGTCAAGGCAAGTAAAAGGCAACAGACGGCGCCGAGGAAGAGGACGAGGCCGGGTATGTCCATGCGGTGAAACTTGTCGCGCAAGGGCAGGGCCTGATTCGACTTATCCGAGGATTGATCAATATTGACAAAGATGAAGACGAGGACGAGAACGACGAATCCAGCCGGCACGTTTCTGCGCAATATTTAGCCCTGAGCGTCAAGCCTTTTGCCCTAATACCTTACATCCAAAAGCACCACTCTATGGTCCCGTTAGCTCTTCTCAACGGGCAAAACTCCGACTTCACCAGACTTACGCCAGTTGACGTACTGCGTGAGGGCGCCCCCTATGACGGGTCCGCAGCACACGCTGAGAACCATTGAGCTAACCACTATTCCAATGTAAAGCGGCACCTGATCGATTGGGACTAAAAGCCCAATTATGGCGAGCGCTCCCTGTAGAAGGCCTGCTGCGCCGAGGCCGAGAATCGCGCGGCCAACAATGAGGGTATTCGACACATTTGCCGTTGCCGAGATGATGGATCCGACTGCAGCGACTTCATTAGATGCCGATCTTGACTGAAGCCAAGCGAGGCGCTGAATAAACGGCCCTAGGCAGGGCACTGACCTTCAAATAGTGTAAGAGACGCAAGATAGATGGTCTTGGCGTTAAAGTACTTGTAGAGATTCCCAAAGAGCGGTTGAAAGGCCGTCAGAGTCAGCATGTACGCCGACCCATACCACGAGACGTCAGAGAGCGACTCGAACTGAGTCGTGATGAAGGGGATGGCAACGCCAATGATGTTGACGTCGAGGCCGAAGAGAAATGTCCCCAGACAGAGGGCGCCCGTGACGGTAGAGAGGCGCCATTTTGGGGTTTGTCGGCTCTTGCTTGCGGGAGCCGACTCGGACGTCGCCGACATGGACATGTCGGTTCCAGTGTCTGCCTCTGCCATTATATTGTCGACCGCCGAGCGGAGACGTGGATTCGGTCAAGGCCTTGTTCCTAAGTCGATTCCTGTTAGAGAGTAATGGCACCTCTGCTGCCCTCGCTGCCCCTTGTGCCTCCCGTCTGTTTCAAATATATGCCCAGTAACGTTATATAGCCAAGGATCAATTTGCGCCGTATGGACTATGGACTCATATTCCGTTAATAAGTAGTTGAACGCCGCGGACTTTTAGCTCGTCCCTAGATGTTGCCCGAGACTTGGGTCTTCGGCACAACATGAGGCGCAGTAATCAAGTGCCGTCGACCATGAAATCCGAACCGCCTCATCGCAAGCGCGGATCTACAGCCTCGGGACCCTCAGCCATGGCATTGGGGGTCAAGACTTGGCGCCCGTCGGCCGTTTCCTGGCGGTGGACGGCTCATCCCAGCCAAAGGGTTACAATGCAGCCAACAAGAGAAATGATTGCATCAGAGATTACGCCTGACCGCAAGCCATTGATGGGATGGGGTCCAAGCCCTCGTTCGACGCAACCCAACGACGACCCCATTAATGTAAGCTCTTCCGGCTGGGGTGGTGGGCGGCAACCCATGAACCCACCAACAGAAACCCGGAATTCCGGGGTCAAGGTCGCACACGAAGCCGCCCATCATGCAGTGAGATCACGGTGTGACGCAAGGCTCTCCGAGTAAAGCTTGGAGAAGTGGCATGTCTCCTCGAATAACGAGCGTGTATCACATCGGATGCCTTCTCTACACGGAGCATTCGACCATCGCAACGATTTTATACAAGTTCCATCTGGATGGGACTCTTTGCGCTTTCACGTCAGGTGGAAACCAGCAGAATTTTGTACAACAAACCAGGTAATATGCACTTGAGATGGGCGCGCGTAGCATTGGGGGCCGTTTCCCAATACGAGCTGTCCTTCGACGTGCATGCCATGGGCAACGGCTGTGCAAGGAGACAAGCACACAGAGCGCGTCCCATGGGCCCTGTACGATGCAAGAGTCCGGCAAGCGAACTAACCTGACGAATCTCTCTTAAGGTTTCAAGTCACTGCACCAGAGGCGCGGCACGACAATCAGGCGCAGTCGCGACGACGGCAAATGCCCAGAGAATGACTGGTACAACGACTCAATCTATGTGTCTTGGCTGGTCTACATCTAATCTATGTCTCAAGTGGTGACAATGAATGCTGCTTCAGCCGGGAAGCGCTGCAAAGGTAATATACACGAAAGCAAACTCCATTCACCAGCACCTCTATTCCAGGCCAAAACTCCAGGTTCCGTCAATTGCGTCATCGGTTTGCCGCCGTTATATTCACCAAGACATCCATGCCTTTCATAGGTCCATTGACTCCAAACGAGGGAGCTTTGGAGTTGAGCCGAGGAAACGGCTGCTTAAGCTTCTTACCGCCCGCAAAATGAGGCGCAAGGCTGACGTTGAAGCGATGAAGAAGAATGGCCAAGAAGCCGAATACTTCCTGCCTGGCCAGCGTTTGTCCCGGACAGAGAGTCGCGCCGCCGCCAAAGGGGCGATAAGACGGGTGTCGCGCCCAAGACTTTTTGTTCAGGAACCGCGTCGGGTCGAATTCGCAAACGTCGGCGCCCCAGACGTCCTCGTTGGTGTGAAGCTGGCGAAATGGAATCACGACCATGCTCCCCTGGCGAAGAACCTTGCTCCCGAGCGCGACTTTGTTCGTGGCAACGCGCACGGCCGCGGCCGTGTTGTTGAGCCTTAGAACCTCGTTGAATATGGCGTCGAGGTTCGGGCAGTTTGCGCAGAGGTATTTCACATCTAGCTGGCCGGATTGCCACGCGGCCTCGGTTTCCTCTCGTGCTTTTCGGAGAAGGCTTGGATCGTGCAGGAGATGAGCGAGGAGCCAGAAGCAGCTGTTGTGCTCGTTTGAGACAGCACTGATCGCCCGCACCGAGAATGTCAGTCGTGATACATTGGCAACGACTCGAGAGAGGTAGACTTACGCCCAGAAGATCATGAGCATCATGCAAGCTCTAGACTCGACGTCCATCCCGACAGTCTCCATTCCCGTCAAGACGTTTGTGATTGCCCACGAGGCGCTGCTACGCTGGTGCTCCGGCAGTTGCACAAACTTTCTCATCATGGCCATGAGCCTTCGTTGAGGCTCATCAACAGGAAGCCCCATGACGTTGGGGCAGCGGAAGACAACCATCCAGACATTCTCGTTGAACGCCAACATGTGCTCGACAACTTGAGGATCGATATCGTGGAGATGGCGGCCAAACATAGCCCGAGTGGTGGCTTGAACGCTGAAAAACGACACCAGAGAGTAGAGAGACACCTGCCGAGGCGTACAGTCGTCACACCAGACACACGCCTCGTACTGTTTGGTGCAAAAGTCGAGCTTGTCAACGCCCGTGAGGGACGATTGAACCGAGTCCAGAAACGTGTGGCACCACTGGTCCATGCGCTCGCCCGGGAGAAGCTGCTGCTTGTAAATGTCCTCGACGCAGTGGATCAAGCTCTTTTGTTTGGGATTAATGGGGTTGTTTGGGATATAACACCAGTCGCCGGGCTTTGGCACGTGCCAGGCGCGCTTGAGGGCGTCCTTGGAGATTCCGAAGCTCGTCAAGAGCTCGGTCAAGTGGCTGTCAAAGTTGAAACCGATGGTGTTGTCAAAGACGCTCGACACGTCGGCTGGGCTGGTGCAGATGTAGAGCTTCTTGCCCAGGAGCTGAAGGGCAAAGGGTTCGTGGTTGCGACCCATGGCGGTCCTGCAACATTTTGAGATTTTGCCAATGGCCGCGTTTGTGGTGACGACTTACAGTCCATCTTCCATGAGCTCGACATAATCCCGAAAGAAACTAAACGTGTGACCTGTAGCGAGCTATGAGAACAGGCGGCGGGAAAATGTCTCAAGATTGCGGCATACCAATAACTGACGAATCAATCAGAACACTGCAATAGACACCGGAGTCTTTGCGCGGAAAAGAATGAGACTTACACGGGATCCAATACGGCAACTCCTTGGGCTCTGCTGGGCGCAACCATGGCTTCAATGTAAATGCCCACACTCGCCACAACAGCAGGACAGCGGCAAAGGCGACGAGAATCCTTGTGCGAAAGGGCACTTCCAGCAAGAGCTCGTGCAACATGATGCTTGCATGGACTTGATGCAGAAGAGATACAAGTGCTCAGGAACCGTCTCCATGGCCTTTGTTCTAGACAGGACAAGGGGCACTTTATTCGCCCGTACACGAACCCCATCTCACTCGTAGATTCTGAACCTTCAGCCCACTTTGACATGTAATTACAAAGGTCATGCCGCGTTCATGGCGTGGGGGCCATTGTGTCCTGAACATCGCCAAGACGCATTTCCAATAGATGCCTAGGCAGGCGGAGGATCGTGCCGTTCCACAGACCCATGTCCCCGAAGGGCAGGTGGGCGTTTACGTCAAGGCAGCCCCAAGTTGTTCAATCCGCGTCTATATATATAACGCCTTTAGATCGCCGAGGCACGCGCGTGGCACAGGACCCTCCCTTCCGGTCCATGGCGGGAGTCGGCACCAGTCGGTAGGCCCGACTCGTGGTGAGATGCAGCCCAAGCGTGGCAGACGCAAGCAACCGTCCACTGGGTGTAACCCTCGGGCGTGTGGCATCTCGCATGCATCATGGTTTCGCGTCGGGGGACGAACCGCAACGAGGTTGGTGATGCTTCCGGCCAGGATGCGTGCCCGCAGTGCATGCAACCTTCCCGCGCCGATGGCATCCCGCCCGCAGGAAGCTGTGGGGGAATGTCGCCTACAATGCTTCGTAATGTAGGGGTGATGCAGAGCAAGGCGGCCAGGCCCTGGGCTCCGAGTTGATGCGCATGGCGACACCCAGTCAGCAAGCCATCCGGTGTTGGCGTCTGACACGCCGCCGGCAAGGCGGGTCTCGAGAAGCATTCGAGAAGGTTTATTGGCGAGACTCCCCCTTGCCTTTGGGTGTAATCAATCTGACACTCGCAGCCGAGTTTGGCGACGGCTGATTTGACGGCTCGTGTCCCCGGGCTGGTGGTTATACTCGGATATCCCCTTCTTACTTGATCATTTTTCGCCGCCTCCTCCCTCGCTGCACTCGGTCCTCCAGTACCGCGACTTGACTGGGTGCCTGTCCTTGACATCGTGCCCTGAGCCTTGCACGTGGACTTATTGCAAGCTTGCCGCTCGTCATGGAACTGATACCACGTCAAGCGATGCCTGGCGTGACGCCGCTGCAAGTCTCCTACACAGCTTTTCTTGTAAGTCAATGTCGAAACCGACTTCACCGGCGTCGAGTGACCTCTTGTCTTATTGATTCCAGGCCGTCATCTGGACGGGAGTTGCCCTGCCAGGTTTGGTGCTCGCCTGCCGCCTCTACTCGCGGTTCCGTGGTCCCGGCCGTCTCTTCTGGGACGATGGCTTCGTCGTTTTCGCCTGGATCCTCGTTCTCCTCGTCGCCGCGCTATGGCAATGGGCGGCCAAGGACATGTACTATGTCATTGACGTGCAAGCTGGTCTCGCACAGTTCGCGCCCAACTTCTTTGAGCGCATGTCCCGCTGGCTGCGCGTCTCGTTGATTGTCGAGCTCTTCTTCTACACGGCGCTCGTGGCCATCAAGCTATCCTTTCTCTTCTTCTTCCGCAGGCTCGGCGACGGCATTCACTACTTTAGATATATCTGGTGGCCGGTGCTCGTCATTACCCTGGGCTCCTATTTTGGCTCTGTAGGAAACGTCAACTACAAGTGCCTCGTTGGCACGACGGAGGAGATCCTGGGAGTCTGCAATACTCCCGGGGAGATTGATTGGACAACAAGAACGCTCCAGGCCAATTGCGTACTTGATGTCTTGACCGACTTCCTAAGTTCGTCTTCAAACCATCTCTCTTATTACTGAACCTTTTCTGATGGAAAAAAACAGTAATGCTCCTTCCCACCATTTTGCTTTGGAATACGCGGGTCCGTTGGTCAAAAAAATTGGCAATCATCGGTCTCTTCTCCCTTTCGATCGTCACAATGGTGGTGGCCATTGTGCGGACAGCAATGCTGAGCACCAATAAGAGACCAGACGGCAACTTTGACGTATCGTGGCTCTGGCTCTGGAGTGCTGTCGAGCCGTCTGTCGGTAAGTATAATTTTGTACCCAAAAGTGAGCACATTGCTGATGCCGTGTTCGCAATCAAAGCCATCGTTGTGTGTGGACTCTCAGCTTTTCCGCAGCTCTTTACGCAGTCACACCGCAACAAGAAACGAGTTTACACGCCCTCCGAGACGTACCTGAGAATGATGTCCCGCATTAGATCAAAGAAGAAGCGTAAAGAAGACTCTTGGCTCGATCTTACGACGGCCTCCCAAGCCGCAGACGAAGATCGTTCGCACGTCGATCACGACCTCGAAAATGGCCTATACAAGAATCCTGTCTTGGTCCCGAACCAGCCAAAGCCAGTGGTTAATGCCTATCGTGGGAATGCGAACGGTAAAGGCGCAGGGCCCAGGGATCAAATAACGCAGGAGGTGGAGTTTAGCATGACCGAGCACAAGGCAGGATGAAGAAGCGATCTATATAACTGGCTTCATAGGAAGATCCTGCATCGTACGGCTAGATTGATGGATTGGCGTTCTGGAGCTGTAAATAGTGTATAACTGTAGCAAGTCTACATGAGAGAATGTGTCTGCTTTGCTGAATATGTCTATAAGATTATTCTATTGCAAATCACCATGGGTCTCTGTGACTGTAGCGCACAACAACATCCCATTCCAGGTCCACAATAACGCCACGGGTTCTACTGTTACATTACGGCCATCTATCTACCTGCCTCTTTGGCTCGTATCCGAAATGGAGTTGCACAGGTTGGAGGAAGGGCGCCGAATGGTGCAAACTTCATGTCTGGCTTCACCCTTCTGGTGCTATTGTCGTCAAGGTCGAACTCGAACCTGGAAAGCAGGAGCGCCGTCGTCAACATCATCTGATGCTTCGCCAAATGTCGTCCCGGGCAAATGTGATCGCCGCCTCCGTAAGGGATCCAAACGCCCAGCAACCCATCCATTGTGAACCGGCGCTCAGACGAGGACGTGCCGGTAGAAGGTGCCAATGGACCGACCTTGTAGTTATCTCGCGGACGCGTCCAGCCGGGATCGACGAGAAATCGCTCCGCGTCGAACTCGTCGAGCGGCTTCCTCAGGACTCTGCCAGCCTGTTCCCATGCTTGTTGATGAAGAGCCATGGTCCGGCTGTACATAACTAGGTAGCTGTCCTTGGGAATGGCGTAGCCCGCGACGTTAATGTCCTCGTACTCGGCGATGCGCGACGTCGCCGTTGCGACATAGAGACGCAAGACCTCGGCGTACGTCGATTGAATCAGTGGCTTCTCTTTGAGCTTGGCCATGTCGAAACTATGGCCTTGTGCACGCCCGCAGCTGGAAATCTCGTCGAGCATCTGGGAGTGAAGCTTGGGGTCCCGTATGGACTCCAGAACCATCCAGAAAATGGAGGCGATGAGATTCGACGTCGATCTGTAGCAAGGTTAGAGCGACTGACAGTGCTTCACGGAAGTGTCGACGCACGTAAAGATTAAACCCAGGTCCTCGCTTGCCCTGGCGTCGGCCGTCATCTTGTCCAACTTTAATGTGTACTGTTGCCTGATTCTCAAGAACCTGCTGCCAAAGTAAGGCTCCCACTCTGGATCGTCGAGAGTAACGGTCTCGCAATCGCAATGTTCAAGCGCATACGCGTGCCATCTTTTAACCCCGTCGAGAAGTCGTCGGCGCGCGCGGTGCGCTGAGCTCATAAGCCAGCTGGGACGACGGCGCAGAAAATTGGGCACGTTAGTTTGAAAGAAGAGGAGATCATCTATAAACCCGGGGCACAGGGGCAAGAGGTGTGTGCCGCAGAGTGCCTCGATGGCCGAGACAGTCGTGACTTTTTGGATAAAGGCAAAGAGATCGGGGAGCGACGTCCATTCATCTCCTATGGCCAAGGTATCAAGGCTCGCCTGGACATTGTCTGCATAGCGCTGACCCAAGCCTTCCAGGAGGCGAGACGTCAGATTCTGCTTGAGATTGTTGGCAATGAGAAAGTTGATGCGATGCTCCGGCAGCGTCTTGCTCTCCTTTCGTGGCGTCTGGCTCATGCCTGAGTCATCGGCGCGATAAAACTCGACGGCCCCTTTCGGCAGATCCAGCAGACTGTGCAGGGCAAAGAGCGTAGTCGACTTGTTGGTTATGCGCTTCGAGTTTCGGAAAACCGCTTTGACGTGTTCTGGATGGGCAAAGACGAAGAAGTTGAAGAAGCCGGCCTTTACTAGAAGCGGCTCCTCGAAGCCGAATTGCTTGCTGTTGCGGGTCAGTCTCAAGTTGTCTACATGGCTTGTTTGGAGGCTCACGCCAATCTGGTGAGAAAGTCTGCTGGGTTGAGGAGCCCAGCAGCGTGAAAGAGGCCCGGGATCCAGAAGGGCACGAGAGGCACTTTGCGCGAGCCCTTGACCCTATTCTCACGCCGAGTCAATTGGAAGTAGATTGTAGAAGAGCAATAGGTTGTGCTCAAAAGCAGCAATATCCCTACAAAAACGCGGACAATCCAAGCCGGAACGGCATGCTGAAAGGGGGCCAGCTGGGTCAACCAGTCCTGTCAATTGTCAATGCGTATTGCGAATGCGCTTTGGAGTCAGAGGCAACGTACCGATACATGTAATTGGAAGCCGGACGAGAAGTCCAGGCGACTCGACGCCTGGAACTGTGATTGATTGGCAAGACCTTGGTTATCCATTATTTGCGCTACAGTCCGCAAGAGCACGATGCAATGTTCGCGACAGTGACAAGAGACAAGATGCGATTAACTGCGTCAACAATCCAGTTATCCTAACCCGCGGCCCAAGTTAGACTTTGGCCCCCAACTGTGAAAGCCTTGCCTGCAGTCACGCAAGTGTCGGCACATTGACGAGTCGAAGCCGTCATGAGCCGGCAGCCCTGGAGCCGCTTGACGCCGCGTCCTTGCAAACTTGTCTGCAAATCATTTTGCCTGATGCGACGCTGGCTCATGGATTCGGTTATTCGCCGTGGTGGGCGCGTTTTGGGGGCCAAACCACGGCCTCCCTCGGCGGCATATCTGTTTTGAGTCTTGACAGTGGGTGTCACGCTCCGGGGCTGACCGCCAAGGCTATTCGGGAAGGATCCCGGCCGTGTCAGGGGCCATGCAGATGGTCAGCGTGTGGCACACCTGCTGTACTCGTCTGAACTTTGCCTTGCATGCCCGACGGATACCCCTGACAAACAAGTTGCAGCGAGATATCGCTCCAGCAGACGGTTAAGAGAACAAGACAACAAGGCAACGGAATAATTACTCGAGTGTCAGTAAGAGCCTGTTGCCGTTGCCGTCTTGCCGTCATCCCCTGGCTGCCTCGACACCCTGAGGCAGATGAAGCGGATCGAATCAATCCAGCCATCAACGCAAGGTTCGTCCAACACGAGGCGACTGGTGCATGGGCAGATGGCTGACTGTTGGCTCTCGTTTGGTTGGTCGCACAGCTGTCCTCATCACAGCTCCCTACCTCCATTTCGCGTTACCTCTCCTCTTGATCCTTTTCATCGTAGCCCGATCGCCTCATCGCCCATCCTTTCAAGATCGATCCACGGCCAGAAACAGACCGACGCTTGGCCATGACCTGGCGCGCTCTCGTACTCGTTGCGCTCGCGCTGCTGCCGGCGGCATTCGTCGTCGACACGTGCGTGCGACTGCGCAAGAATTACGCCGCAGCACGCACGATTGGAGCCCCGATTCGCATTGTCCCCTTCAGCCCCCTCAACCCGCTCTGGGTGCTCTTGGACAGAAAGGTCCTGTCGTATGTGCGACGCTTGCCGTTTGGTGAAAACAGCTTCACCAAGTACAATTGGCGAGGATGGGAGGTCGAAGACAGGTATCGCTCTCACCAGGAAATGGGGGATCTTTGGGTCCTCGTCACGCCCTTGAAGAACTGGATATACGTCAACGATCCGGAAGCACTCATGTCGCTTTTCAAGCGATCGGCAGACTTTCCCCGGCCCGTCTTTGTCAATGGTTCGTCGCCTACACCGGCCTTGCCATGAAGCTGAGCCTACCCTCTAACTTTGTCCAGAGATCCTAAGCGTCTTTGGTCCCAACATCTCCTGCGTAAGACACTGCCCCAAATAAACCAGCCATCTGCCGCATCGTGGCTGACCGCGCACTCGTCTGCAATAGGCTGAGGGACAGCCGTGGAAGACGCAACGCCGAATGGTGACCCGCTGCTTCAACGAGCAGAACAATGAGATTGTCTGGTCCGAAAGCGTTGCCCTGGCCGGCGACATGCTCCGATACTGGTCGTCGAAAACTTCGATCAGATCTGCCGATCACGATTTCCGCACCTTTTCATTGCACGTTCTCTCCAGAGCTGGTTTCGGCAAATCCTTCAAGTTCCGCGGTCACGATGAGAAGAAGCCGGAGGGTGTCACTTCATCCAGCAACTACAAAGAGTCTCTGCACACGATTCTGGAAAACTGTATCCTGATAATGGCCATCGGGCCCAAGAATCTGGCTGCCCTCGCCAAGTATTGGCTTCCATCCGGTCTTCGAGTCTTGCATGATGCGTGTGCATCCTTTCAGGCCTACATGACCAACATCTACGAGGAAGAAAAGCGGCGATACGCCCAGGGCGAGGCATCCAACAATAACCTCATGACTTCACTCGTACGCGCTTCGCAAGACGAAGGAGAGGAAACTGGGGGTCTCACTGAGAGCGAAATATACGGCAATATGTTTGTTATTAACTTTGCTGGCCACGACACGACGTCGCACACCTTTACGTTTGCCATTTACTTCCTTGCGGCTCACCCAGAGGTTCAAGACTGGATCTCCGAGGAAATAAAGACGGTGTTAGATGGCAAGCGACCGCAAGATTGGGATTACCGGAGCGATTTCCATCGGCTCAAGCGCTGTCTATCCATAATGCTCGAGACGCTGCGTCTCTACACACCCGTGCCTTCAATCAAGTGGACCGGCGACAAGGCACAGCCGCTGACGGTTGGAGACAAGACCTTTGTTCTTCCTCCACACAGCATGATTGCCCCAAGCTATGGCTCTGTGCAAACAGACCCGAGGTTCTGGGGATCCGACTCCCTGGAATGGCGACCATCTCGATGGATCAACTCGTCCGACAAGTCGTCTACAGGCTCGGTAACTACGCCGGGCGATGAAGAGCTCGATATGCATACCCGCGGGGCGTTTATTGGTTGGTCTGAAGGTTCTCGTGACTGTCCAGGCAAGAAGTTCTCCCAAGTCGAATTCGTCGCCGCCATGGCTGTCCTATTCAAGGACTCGAGGGTGGAGCCGCTGAGAACGCCCGGAGAGACGGCCGAGGCTGCGCAAAGGCGCGTCTTGGACCTGATTAAGACCGATACAGGATCCGTCCTGCTATTGCAGATGCTGCATCCAGAACGGGCACCCTTGGTATGGAAGAAGACATAGGGGGCTCATGACCCTGCTGGTCAGCGGTGTGGTCCAGTAGAGAGGATCGATACGAGACATGGAGGGCAACCAAGCCAAAACAGACCTTTGTCTGTCCCCCTCACGCAGTTGTACGGAGTAGATGAATAGAGATAAGAAAGACTGAGCTAACGGAGCCGACCTTTGTGCAAGGCCCGGGCACCGTACGCCGGCTTGGGGTTGCGCTTCATGGCATCTTCAATCCGTACAGCCTTGCCTTTGCCTATATCAGAGGCTGTGACTTCTTTCTTGTCTTTAAACTTGTCGAGGGCAATGTTACCCAGCGTCTTATGGAAGTCGTTATTCTTGCCAATAGCAGCGTCTTCGTGCGTGATACTGCAGTCGTGCTCGATCAAGAACCCGTACCTTCAAAGGTCCTCGGGACCGAATCCTAACCAGACTGGATTCCTCGACGACCCGAACCCAACTGCGGCCGCGAAGCTGTTCGTCTCAGGGGAAACACCGAGACCCTCTAACGTTCCCGTGATCAACTAGCCGATAAAGACTTTTTTCCCGTTGCGTCTAATATAGCAGTGGTTCGCAAGGGTGTTGAGACTAGGACATGGCCCACGAGCTTAAGGGTTGTGAGTACGATGTTTGCTTGATGACGGGATCGGTTGACGGATTTCTTTACTCACAATTGTTGGGCATGGGGCTTTGTAGTAGTGCTTGGTGTTCGCGAGCGGATCTATTGCAGAGGCAACATCCATTGCAAATCTGGCATTCGCTGCGGCGGCGAGCGTAGTCTATAATTGGGTGCATAGATTCCTCATTTTGACGTGGCTTGGGCTTACAGATCACCCTTACACCGTCTGAAGGACGGACGTGTTCAGTTATATATGTTTTTGCTTCTCGACAGAGCCGAGTTCCCTCAAGTGCAGCTTCCCGGAAATCCATTATGACATTGTGTCTTGCCCTAGGTCAAGCTAGATCATGTAAACCACTGCCGTACGGCAAGTGTTGCAGCCGTGGACTTGAGTCATGCAGACTGGTTCGTACCGTCCATTCGTCTTCGGACATTTCGCTCATCTTCCGCCCAGCTTGATGAATGGATGGGTATTCCATCGTCGACAATACTTGACCAATAAGCTAAGTGTTGGTATTGAACCCACAGCTCGGCACTTGCATCAATGAAGATATCATGACCGGCAAAGTAATGAGCGACGTCAAAAAGTCCAAGACACCCATGGTACAAGCCAATGACTAGGCCTAGGGGATTCAACATCTGATGCAGAAGGAGCTAGAGAGCCTTGATGTTAATGGTGACATTGAAGCTCAACGAGGCAGCTCGTGACTCGACACATAGAGAAGGCTCAGGAACTAACAAAGCCACTCATGACAACCACGCAGAGTAGACAGGGACTGAACGGGAGCCTATGGGTGTCGATGGAATGACAAATACTGTGTAGGAGAGAGGACTATACAGGCACCTCAGTGTTGTCAATTCATCATGAACGATCTCAGGCAGGGCACTGCACAAGGCGAATGTGTTGTAGTCTGCGACTCGCATTGGTTTCAACCAGATTTAGCACCAAATTTGCGTTGAAATGGTTCCTCCCTTCCCTCTTCAACATTTGTACAAAGAGTGATCATCAGATGATCAAAGAGCCTCGGTTCGACTTGACTAGAATTTCGCCCTCCTTTCTTAGACGTGACGCATGTGATTCTGAACGGTATGAACGTATTCGATGTAGCAATGGATTGCTTAAGCGGGAGGAATGCAGAGATCAAACTGAAGCAGAGTCAATACATTTGTGCAGTCCAAGTTTACAGGCGATTTAATTCTTTCTGCTATCTGAATGAGACGGCCCAGACACACCTTGTTGCCGTTTTGCTGGGAGGCTGCCTCTGTACAGCTTCCATTTTACCAAGCCGAGTCCGCCTTTGGCTTGCCAGTCGCCTGCAAGGTATAGCATTGTCGGTCTCGCGAAGAAGAACTCCAATCCACCATGCATCACTGCCATCTATAGGAAATGTGCGATGTTGCTCAGTCGACAGGGCGTACAATCAGATCGGTCGTACCGACGTAGATGCTCGGAGCAGCGCTTGCAATTCGGGTCGCCCAAGGAACTCTCAGCTTGAGCCGCTCAGTATTGGAGTATCCGCGACGAGCCGTTTCCCTCGCGCCTTCACTCACTGTGGCACCTCGCCGGTTCTGGATGCTTTCGAGGCGAAACGAGACGGTTACAATGTAGTAGTCGATGCGGTCCGGCTCCGTCTCGTCCCTGATCCATCGGCGATTGTGCCAGGTACTTGTTCCAGACCATTGGCTCACCTTGAAGGCCTCTTTGTGAGTGTCTGCGTAGAGCACTGCTCCGTCCCTTCTCTTGAAGCACCAACGCTCCGCCATCTGCTTGGCAATGTCGTCGACCTGCCGCTTCTTGCGCTGCAAAGACTCAAGCTCAAGGTGGATCTCGCAGACAGAACTGGACATGGCCTCGCAGAAGCTCTGAATCCAACTGCCCTCAAAATACAAGGGGGTGTCGCTCTCCCAGAACCACCAGTCGGCATGACGGATGGTCAATGTGACGGAGCGCGGATGCAAAAACGGGGTGCGCAGAAGGGCCGCCACATCGCCTTGTTCCAACTTGTACATTTGCGCAAAAATGCGCAGGCTGTCAATCTCGGTTTCGCCCTGCAGCTCTGTAATGTGGGACAGCCGCTCGGCGAGCCTGGAATCCTGGGACCAGAAGCCGGGCGGCGCGCGATCTATCTCAGTCGCCCAGTGCACCTGTTCCCGCAGAGCAAACGGCATGTGCCAACACTCGCGATACACAGCTCGACAGGTGCGGAGGAGCTCAATGTCGGTCTTGCGCGGCGCAAAGTACGAGGGCCGCGCATAGCACGTCATGGGGTCGAATTGCTTGTTCGGGTCCGGATAGTCGGACAGAGCAAAGGCGAAGATGAGGCCGCGCACCTCGCCAGGCAACTTGCTGAAGAGAGGCGACTGATCTTGAGTCGCGGCTTCTCTGGAGAGAAGGAGGGCATGGGCTTCATTCATCATGTTTGTTCGAGTCTGGGGGCGCTGAAGCTGAAGACGAGCCCGAAGAGCTGAAGCATTGAAAGGAGAAGAGGGAGGGGGGTCCTGATTCACCAAGTTAGTCTTTGACAGCTGTATCTACTCATCTTACGCCATTCAAGCAGGTACACTTTCACCCGCACATTATGTGGATGCGGCGGCTGCCTGCGGACTTCATGTTGGTAGCCTGCAGCCTAGAGTAGACTCGGTGGAGAGCAACGACTTTGGGCTTCGAGGTGTACGGGCAAGGGAGAAAACGTGGAGGGAAGAAAGTTGCAGGTGACACACAGGGGCATATAAAAGGGGAGTTTTTGACGAGGCAGAAGTGAAAAAAAAAAACACCCAGACTTTTATCCGTCTGCCTCTTCCACTTACTTTCTGCCGCCGACATTGAAGTTTCCCGACCCTTGTCCCTGAAGCCCGCCGCCTGCCACCACCGGCGCCGCCCATCTGGCCATATTTAACCTCCCTCCTCATCCTCCCGTTAAACCAACCGAATTGATCATTCCCTCGTGGGGAAATGTCTCGTCCCTTGGCGACCTGTCGGCCGAAGCGTGTAAGGTGCTGCGTCGCCGCGATGCCGACAAAGAGGCCTACGGCCGCGTCACCGGAACGACCTCAATGAAGCCACGGACAATTTCGTTGAGCAGTATGAGTCGGTGGTGGGCCGCAAGGCGCCGCGTCGATACTAGAAGTCGACAGAACTCCTGGAATGGGTCTCGAGTTGTCCTGCTGAGGAGGGAGTCTGGGCCTTTGCTTTCTTGCGCGAAGAGGCCATCAACGCGCCCGACTTGGTGCAGCTGAAAGTTGGATTTTATTGAGATACGCAATTCTATATTCGCCGCGATATGAGCCGCTTGTAGAACGGCAGACCGGAAATTCGTAGCCCATTATCTGCGATCTTGGGCGGCACCGACCCAAATCTTCTTTTATGCAGCCAACCTCAAAGAACCTAACCTCAAAGAACATGTTCACCTGAATGGGGAACGCTTGCATCATTTGATGTCGAGCGGACTCAAGGAATCCGGCCAAGGCTTGAGTATCGATCGACCGAGAATATCTGGCGAATTGAGGTACATCGAGAACCCATCTGCTCAATTACCGTCCCGATTGAACATTGATGATTGATGAAGGTATAGGCAACTACGGACTCGGAATCTAAAACATCGGTGGCTACTGAAGTCAACTCTCGCGCATATTCACCAAATCCGAGCAATCCTTCAACTGGCACTTCTGAGGCGACCATGTCTAACGTGGCCATGTAGGGAACGGTAGTGACCGAGAGCACCATTGGTCTCCGATACCCGATAGATGCGCTTCCAGCGCGATTCAAAGCTTCTGTCGGCCCTTTTCGAGCCATTTGGGGCCGTTGCGCAATAGGTTAATGACCGTCAGGAACTTGTACGACTCCGGATACCATCTGTCATCGTCGAAAAAGCCCAGGCTCGTCGTCGATAAGTGCAGACGACGCTGGTTTCAACTCTATCGTCAAATTTTGCCTTGGGTCTCGAAATTTCCTGTTCGCCGCGGCTCCAGGGCTTTTCCATAATAAGCCAGAGCCAGAGCCCAGAGCCGTCTGGCACGTCTTCACTATTCTGTTGCTTCATGACTTCTATGTTGAAACTATCGAGACAGTACCGATCGTCTCACCAACGAGAATGCCGCCGAACGCGTCTCCAAGTGGAAGCAGCCCACACGACCTTTTCCAACTCGCGATTGTTAGTCTGCTTGTCTTGGCCCAGCAGCCTATCGAGCGGCTGGAAGCCATCGAGGCCAAAGTCGCAAGCGATACATGTCGCCAAATCACCACTGCCTCCAACATCCTCCTCGGGAACTTCATCAGGTGGAACCCGGCTGTCAACGATAGAGGATCGTGCAAGCTCACACCCGGTGTCAACGTTTGCGTTAGCGTGAAGAGCTGATGGTCATTTCGTCATTAAGTAATTAAAGTAGATTGAACACCGGCCAATGTTCTAAATGTTATTTTTTTTTATCCTTTGTGCAAGAATACGCTCAGTAACCGGGGTGACAACAAATAGCGAGGAAGAATATGCATCAATTTGCATGCCTGTAAACCTATGACTTGCTATGCTCTCACGAAACAATGAGCAACTTGTTGTAGCAGACTATGATCTACATATCCACTCTCTAACCAATACCCAGTGGAATTCCTCTCACTGTTTTCGTCTCTCTCTCTATCTTTTGTCTGGTCTTGGGCGTCGACTGTGGCGGGGAGGGCACGCCAGAATCGGTCGCCATGACCACAAGGACGAGCTGGCGGCCTCGGCGCCCACTCAACAATCAAGTCGTTGGGGTTTGGTCTTGTCCTCCTGGCCCTACCCATCATTGCGGTCCAAAGTGCCGGCGTAAACGCCACGCTTACCTGACACCTGGATTCTAGCTTGCTGACCATGGCATCGAGGGGCGGCAAGAGAGTTCTCTCGATTGCTTCTCGTTGGTCGGGCTGTTGGGCAAGCCAGACTGGGGTCAGAAGCTGGCATTTAAACGAGACGTGCAGATCTTGCAGATGTGGCAGGGTGATTGGTAGTAGCTCCAGTTGTTTGTGGTACTCTGAATGTTCTGGTGGCTTCATCCAGTCGAGGGCCCAACTCATCTCCATCTTTGTGATGTGCTGTAAGCCGTATGAGGGAAGGAACAAAGGCAATCTAGAGCTCAAGTCTTTGTCTGCAATGTAGAATTTGTTTTTGGAGTACAGAATACGGATGCCAGACATGTATCTGGTAGAGGTGAAGACATGGTCAGCTTGCACGTCGACTTGAGATGTCAGGGCGACTCACGCTTGTTTGCTGGATAGCAACCATCCCAGTGCTCCTATTTGGTAACCTTTTCCTGGGTCTTGGAAATTGGGCGGTGGCTTCGCGAGACTCTGTATCTGTGCTAAATGTTGAAGGCACAGATCATTCATAGGTCCAGCGTCTTGATGTTCCGTCGCCAGGGCAGGGCTTCTGGCACAAACGAAGCCTCGTAGATGCCATTGGCTGTCCTCTGCATTGAGCTCAAGGTGAATGATCCGATTGCCAAACGCAAAGGTGAGGATACTGTCTTGAATCTCGGGAGACAAGCGTCGAAAGAAACTGCTACTGTTGTTGCTTGTGGGCGCTTCCTTGGCTGTCAGTGGTGATAGTGACGGCGACGTTGACGTTGACGCGCGGGGTAAAGTCGATGTGTTTTCTGCTGTTTCTGGAAACCTTGGTTCTGCCTCGGGACGAAATATCGTCCTACTCGCAAAAGCCCCGCGCCGCATATTTGTTGGAAATACAGTGTTGGAGAGATGTATAATTGTGTGAATGTGTGGTTGATTGTAATACTAGCACGCGCATACTCGCTGTCATGTGTAAAGGAGGATGGATGGACAAGCAGCCGGCCAAAGCAGCCAAAAATGTGGCAGCAGGCAACTGTTTAAATGGGTTGCAGCGCATTTCAGTGGGATTTCTAGAGGCATTAGCCACTAACCAACGTTAGTCAATTGTTAGTTGGCGCTGCTGACAGGAACTGGCTATTTGTATAAGGTACCTAGCTACGTGAGCTGCCATTGCTACCCTAGACTCACCAGCTAGTCAGCGCGAGCCAGGCCTAGCAACTTCCCTCCTATATATCACTCCCTTAACTATAGCTATTAAGGGAAAACTATATAACGCACGCAAATCGCTAATAGCATTACTATAATACTATAACTACTACCTCTTCGGAGGATAGAGGTAATTATAAATAACGCTCTCGAGGGCTATTATAAGCCTCTAATAACCCTAGTACGATTAGTACTACTACGCGATGCCCCCCGTACCCGGGAATTACTAATCTAGGAAGCCTAACGCGTAAGGCCGCTACTAGCGCTTAAGATTACTACTAAGACTACCCTTAAGACCTTAATCTATATACTAAGGGAAGGCGCTAAGCGATAGACTTTATAGTAGTAGTAGTAATAGCTTATTACGGTCTCTATTATAGCTAACTAAATTTAATATATATAGTAAAGCGTATACAAAGCTAAGCTCGCCGCCCTTAATACCTTTAGTACCGCTTTTAATATAGCTACTACTACCTATAGCGGTAGCGCGGCTTACTAAATTTATAAGGACTTTATATAGACCTTTATCGCTTTCTAGTAGACTACGCTTGGCCTAGCGACCGCGCCTAGCGCGCTTAACACGCTAGCTAAGGCCCCCTAGTAATAATAATAACTAGCTTAATCGTAGGTCTTAATATATACTATAATCTTAACTTACGAAGCCTAGTAAAAGTAAGCTTACGCTATAAATAAATAGCTACTAAAGATATAAGCGTAGCTACGATAAGCGCGATCGGCGCCCGCTACTAAGAAAGACTTTAGAATCTTCGCGCGCTTTTACCTTAATTCCCTAGCCTAGTAATACGAATTATACGCTATCTAATTTTATACTTTTAAAGCTATAGGCTTCCCGCTATAGAGCTTCTTAGCGGCTAGTAGAATCCGTACTAGCTAGGTAATTATTATAACTAATATAGCGGCCTAAAAAAGCTACTTAAAGATAACTACTAGCGAGAGCTCTCTTAAGCTCTTAGCGCTATAGTAATTAAGGGACCTAAGAAGTAGTATAACTATATATTAAAAAGCTACTTAAGATACTTCTATAATATCCTTAGCTATAAGGGATTATAATACTTACTTATTATTACTAACGAGATTATTATATAAGCCCGATAGACCCTTATTTTAGTTTATTAAACTTAATATAATAACTTAATAAAGCTTACTATTACGATTATTATTTTACTATATAAGCTTATAACTTACTACTAGTAGCTTTTTAGTAGTAGTAAAAATATAAGGCTAATTATATAAATACTACCTTTATATTAATATAATAACTACTAGGACTTTTACACTTACTAGACTTATAATAAGGAAATATACTATAGTAACTATAGTAAAGCTAGGTATAAAGCTAATACTTATACTAGCCTAAAGTAGTATTTAAACTACTTTACTTTAAAAACCGCGGAGTATATTAACTACTTAGCCTAACTAAAGTATAGTAAGGGGAAGCTTATCTTTATTAATAAAAAGTAGCGCTACTATATCTAAAGTATTAGCGCGAAGTTATAGTATTAGCTTAATATAAAACTTATTTATAGAGATAGTAGCCTAGCTTAGTGTTACGGAATAACTAATATCTAGCTAAATAGACGTATAGTTACTTCGTAGATACCTCGAATAGCTAGGCTATTAAAGGCACGTTGTTTATCCGTAGTCGTAGAGGGTATTACTTAGCAAGAGGGAGAGATCCACGTAGTCTTACTTAATCCCTAGGAATACTAAGCCGGCTAGGCTAAGCTTAGATAACTAAGGGTAAAAGTGGGGCTAGAGCTAGGCTCTAAGAAATAGGTTATATTTAAAGGTAGGCTGTGTGGTGCGTTGTAGTGGTAGTGATTTAAGCTGGGGAAGGAAGGAAAGAGAAGAGGGAAGAGAGGGAGGAAAAGCCTCCTTATATATACAATCTTCCTTAATAGGAATACCCCCTTTCCTTACTAACTAGACCCCTCCTTAGCTATATTATAAATCAAGGGGT
>KQ030600.1:71601-89201 GCA_000956045.1 Hirsutella minnesotensis 3608
ATATTCGGCCGTAACTTATTAATTATACTTTAAAAGCTAGCCTTTCTATTTAACTAAATAAAAGATATTACTTTTATACTTTTTCTAATTTTTAATTTCTTAAACTTCTTACTTATTATTATTATTTTTTAAATTTAAAATTAAAGTAATTTATTCTTTATTTAAAAAAGTAAAGCTCTATACTAAGGTTTTAAAAGGTAAATATAAAAAATATTATATAATCTTAAGTATTTTTCTAAAAGTATTACTTTATAAGCTTAGCTCTTAATTTTCTATAAAATTCGTAATAGTTTAATAAATCTTAAGAATAGCTTCTTCTTAGTCTTTTTAAAGTATAAGTTCTTAATTAAGAAACCTACTAAATCTCTTACTTTAAAGGAAAGTAGTTAGTATTTAAAATTAAAGTATTTCGCTTATAATTCGATAGCTTTTTACTACTACTTCTCTAGGCTAATCCTTAGGTTTTTAAGCTTTTAAAAGTAATTATAAGTATTTAAGACTTTCTTTTTTAAGATAATATTTATAATATTTAAATAAAAGTCCGAGTTATAGCTAAATAGCGCTTAATTTAAGCTTAATTTAATAGTAAAACTAACTACGTTATTTATAGCTTATTAAGCTATTAAAAAGAAGTTTAGCTAAATAGCTTATTTTTTCTTATAAAAGTAATAGAAGTAATAAATTAAAGTTTAATTTATCTATTCTATTTAGTTATTAGTTTATAAGTAAAACGTAATTAATAAGCGCTTTTTAACCTTAGAAATATAGTATAGATTAAATTATAACTAGCTTATAAAAATAAAGCCTTTATTTAAGATAATTCCTTATAGTAGTCTAAACTTAAGTTTAATCTCTTAATATAGAATTTCTATAAGCTTAATAAAAGTAATAGTAATAGTAATAAGAAAAAATAAAGTATACTTAGTATATTAGTTAATAATAACTAGTATTATATTTAAAAAGTAGTTTTTATAATATACTTTTAGTAGCTTTATAAGAAAATCTATTATTATCTTTTACTATAAGCGAAATAAAATTAGTAATAATTCGAGATATTTAAAAAGCTAATACTTTTTAAGAATAACTCTTTAATAAATCTAATAGTACTTTATATAAGTAGTAATATTTACCTTTATCTTAGCTTAATAGAGCCTTTAAGATAGTAATTTATATATTTTAGTAACTCTAAAGTAACTTACTAATAAGTTATTATAATATAAGTATAATAGCTTTTACTTTAGCTATAAATTATTAAGTATTGCGATTTAATCTTTTTAGTAAAGTAACTTACTTAAGTCTAGATTCTAAAAACCTTATTTTCTTTTTAGATTTAGGTTTTTTTTAATAGCTATTTACTTTTAAATTATAAAGTCTTTACCTTAAGCTTATTTTAAGGTTTCTATTAACGCGAGGGATATCTTATTTTTAAGCGTTTTCTTATTTATAGTTACCTTCCTAACTATAGCTATTAGTATATATTATTTATAATTAATATAGCTCTTAGCTTAGTCTATAATCTATAAAGGTTTCGCGTTTAAGTCTTTACTAATAAGTACTTAAGGAGGAAGGGATTTTTTACTTTTTAATTTTTATAATTTATTATAAGTTAATATTTTTACTTATAGATTAGGAATAAGTTTAACTAATAAGGGCGTTTCTTTAATATAGTTAAGCTATTTTAAAGGTAAGTCGGCTAGGTTTTAATACTTAAGTTAGTATTTAATCTTAAATTTAAATAGAGATAGATATATATATTAATAAGCTTATTTATAATTTAGCGAAGTTTACTTTATAAAGCTCTAGAGATTTTAATAATTAAAGAGGACTTCTATAAGTTAATCTATACCTTTTAAGTAGTACTATTACTATTAAAAAGCTAAAATAATAGCGAAAAGCTCTTAATCTAGAGTTTTATAATTTAATTTAAGCTTATTAAACTTCCTAAATTAGGAAGTAATAAAGTAGAAGTAGTTATTTTAGTTTAGCTAAAATAGAATAACTAATATAGTAAACTAAAAGGTATTTATTTCGATTTTAACTAAGCTTTATAAATAGAAATACTTAAGTAAAAGAGCTTATATAAATACGTTTTATAAGTAATAAAATACTACTTATTTAATACTTTAAAAATATACCCTACCTAGCTTCTTACTATTCTTACTACTCTTAAGTAATATAAATAGTAATAAGAATATTAGTTAGCTTAAATAGAAGAATTAAATACTTATAGTAACTATATTAAATACGAAATACTATTTTTTATTTATTTCTTTTTTTAATCCTAATTTTTTAATACGCGTTTTAAATATTAATTTTTAAGAAATATTTAATACCCTTATAATAGTTTATAATCTTAGAAATAAAAAAAAGAAGGTATTAATTCTTAGCTATAACGCTATTAAGACTTTAGTAATCTATATAAAGTTTTATCGTTTTATCTTTCTTAAAGATAAAAAGGATAAGTATTCTTATAAGGCTTTTAAATTCCTAGATCTAGCTTTTTTTAAGTAAATCTTAAAAGTACTCTTAAAAAACTTAAAGCTTTTTTAAAAATAAAGAGTATATTAGCCTATATAGGGGCGATTCGCTTAGTAATAAATTAATTACGTAGTCTATTTTCTTAACTAAAAGTAACTTATTTACTTTTAAAAGGGAAAATATATTAGTATAATAAGCTAATTTCGGGGGTAATTTAGTTAGTATTTCGTCCTATTTCTCCTCTTCTTTTTCTTTATTAAGAAAGAGAAAGACTGTTTTTACTTTTAAATAAGAAATACTTTAGGGTAGCTCTAACTTTCCTTAATAAACTCTTCTTAAGGGATAATTTTATATATTAAGGTAGAGAAATACTATTAGTAGATATAAGGTAAGAGGATAATCTTTTCTTAAGTTAAGGTTAATATTCTAAGAAAGATTAGATTTCTTTAATCTTAGGCTAATAAAAAGATATTAATATAGTATTAAATTAGCTTCTTTTTTATACCTCTCCTATTTATTAGCTTAAGTAGTACTTCCTATACTTTATACTACTTTAATAGTTATACTATAATCCCTTATACTTAAAGCGCTAAGAAATAGCTTAAGGTGAATCTATAGTTCTTAGTAAACTAAGAATTAATAAAGTCTACTTTACTATATATATTAAGGTTAATTTATACTTATTTTAGGTCTTACTGTAATAAAGTTACTATAGTATAAAATCGTATAACTATAGGAATTATTATAGTCTCAGTAGGGGTACTTACTTAAATTTAAAAGCTTTTCTTACCTTTTCGGCTATAAATTAGTTAACTTTTACTTCTAAGTTATAGTCTTAGGTAATATACCCCGGTTTATTATAATAGTAATAAATAATAATATGAAAAGATCTTTTTAGTTACTTTTTAATAGAGGTTTAGTTAATCTTCTAAAGGTTTACTTTAGGGATTAAAGATTAGTCTATCTTAGAGGAATCCTTCCCTATCTTTTTAGTTTAGGTAGGGCTTCCCCTACTTTAGCCTTATCCCTTTTAGGACTTCCCCCTTAGCCGCCCTCGATAGCTATTATAGTAGCTTTCTTTCTCTTTCCTTTTTAGGGGGCTAGTATTTAATCTTTTTTTACTACCCCCTAAAGTATTTTAATAATATTAAGCTATCTATATAGCTTCTTTTCGAGTTATAGCTAAAAAGGGTATAAAATATAAATTTAACTAACTCTATAAGTTAGGTTATAACTTTATAAAGAAGGTTAATACTTTCGATTTTTCTAAGGGTTTTTCGAAATAACTTTTAAAGGAATTAAAATAAAGACTAAACTCTAAGGGCGATTAATTTTTCTATTATTAAGCCCTTTTTAGCTAAGTAGTTAATAGAGTTTCCTAATTAACTATATTTTTAATTAAAATAAGAATCTATTCTTTAAAAGTATTTTAGTTATTCTTAGCGAAAACCTATAATTTTAAGGCTTTTGCTACGGATTCCCCTAGAAAGGCGGGATCCGCAAGACATGAGCTAATTACCGTCCGTTATACGGGCGAGCTAGACTAATTACTATAGGATAAACCTATATTACGGGCTAATTACTAGACGAAACGTGCGATTAAATATATCTCTCTTTAAAATCTACCTCTTTATTTTAGTTAATTACTAATCTTAAATACTTAATAAGGAAAAGTAGAATAGAAAGTATTAGGGAAAATCCCTAGGATTTCCCCCGTATTACTAGTAAATTGTAGAGATATATGCTTATATAAGCATACTATAAATTTCCTATAAAAAGCTTCTCTATAGATATATATCTTTCCCGATCCTCTTAGCTATATAAGAACCTATAATACGGACTTTTAACTTTTAAACCTAGATTTACTAGGGTTAGGGTTATATATTAGGGTTATAAAGTATCTAGGAAAAATTAGCGTCTTTTACTCTATACTATATATATTATTTCCTATTTAGGAAATACACGGCTAAATTACGGAAAGTGGCGGCATCTTCTAGGTTAGGCAATACGAGTGGAATGGTTATGTGGTCAGACCGCATAGACCACTTCCGCGCGAACCTTAATAACGTAAAGTCAAATATCTCGGAAACAGAGATACCGAAAAATCAACCAATAATATGCCTAGAACCCACTTTTTTAGCGCTTCCACATGCCGGTCTTTCCGGACCCGTAAGTAGCCCAGTTCTCAAGATATTCAGCTATAAGTATGGACGCTTCTCCCTAGATAGTTCAGATAGATCATTAACATAGACATCTCAACAACTTACTCATCTTTTAACCAATTCATACGTGAAGACCACCATTCTGATCGTAATTTTTCCCTCTATTTTATACATATCTATCCTACCCACAATAGCCTACCCAAATAGGCTATTTTCCTGCCCTTCAACATACCTTCCACTGTGACCTGCTTTAACATAAATATCTTAGAGCTTTCCTTCTCGTAGCCCGTACCGTTATTTATTAAGGCGTTCTCGGAGCTCTAGTAAATTACGCGAGGATAACTAGTAGATAACGGTAGGAAATATTCCGCTTAGTTATCTTAGGATTTCCCGTAGATAGCGCGGGGATAACTAATAGATAATAGTAAGAAATATTCCGCTTAGTTATCTTAAGATTTCCTATAGATAGCGCGGGGATAACCGGTAGATAACGGTAGGAAATATTCCGCTTAGTTATCTTAGGATTTCCTATAAATAGCGCGGGGATAACTAGTAGATAACGGTAGGAAGTATTCCGCTTAGTTATCTTAGGAATTCCTATAGATTAGGTAGGGATAACTATAGGAAAGTATATAGAAAAGTCCTGCTAAGTTCTTAGTTGCTAGTTATCCTATAATAGCTTTTTTATCTAAAAATTACCTCTATGTTACCTTATAGTCGTTATATATATAGTCGACTATAAAGAAAATCCTTCTAGACTCCTATTTAAACCTATAAAGTATAGCCTTAAAAGTATTATATAAATCCCCTAGCTAGTCTAATTTTTTCTTAGTATTAGTTAGTTAAGAAAGTTTAAGAATATTCTTTAACTTAACTTTACTTTTTTCATTATAGTTAGACTTTATTAAGCTTTCCTTCTAATACTTACGCGAACTAAAGCCGAAACCCTCTTAATTTATTCTTAGTTTATTATATAGGGCCTCTACTTAAACTTATAAATATCTTAACTCTTTTAACTACTTAATCCTATAGTATAAGGCCTTAAGAGCTTACCGATTCTATATTAAAAATAGCCCGGAGCTTTAGCGTATTATTTCTCTACGCTAAGGGGAAATTCTCTTACTATCCCCTTAATCCTATAATTCTACCTATAAGTCCGTTAGTAGAGAGGTTAACTCTAATAAGGAAATAGTTTTAACCTAGGGTATTCTGAGATTACTATCTAAGAGCGCCTAGCTTACTTTAGGCGAGCCGTAAGAAGTTATAACGCTAAGTACTTATAAAGGAAGCTTTAAAAATTATTATAGTTCTATAACTAATTATATATATATATATAGGGTAGGTAAGTAACGTTAAGAGGTAAAGGTAGAGTCTAATTGCTAAGACTAAAGCTTACGAGAAGGAGAATCCCCCTCGTATCGGGACCTATTTAGCCCCTCTTCTTAAGCTAAATATACTCGCGTGCGGGGGCGTTATATATACCCCCTTACGTATTTAAGGCTAGGCCTTATACTAAATTAAGACTACTTAATCCTACTTAAAGCTTAATAAGCTATACTATAGTCTATACTAGCTTATATTTACTTATTAAAACGCTTACGGAGGGAGAAATACGCTATAAAACTCTAGCGTTTACGCTAGTAAACGCTAAGCCTTAAGCCCTTAGCCCTTTAGGCTTTAGCGCTACCTCTAGTAGACTTAATAAGAGGCTAGAAAAAGCTAAAAGTAGCCCGCGAGCTCCGCTTCTAGCTAGCTAAGCTTGCTCTAAATCTAGATAATATTATTATATACTTAAATAGCTTTTAGACTACTAAGGCTAATAGTAAGTATATAAACTTTAGCTTTTTAATTTAGAAAAGTCTTAACGAAGTTATAAATAGCTATAAATATATTATATAAAGTAAAGTATATAATAAAGAGATTTTTAGCGCTTTTAAAAGGCTAAAAGAGGTACTAAAGCTACTTACTAGACTAATCTATATTTATTTAAATAATATATTAGTAGTTTAAGCGATATAAGGAGAAGTAGGTAGCTTTTCTTAGTACGAAGTACTTACTTTTTTATTACTTTCCTACGAGTATAAAAGAGTTTTAGTCTACTAAACCCCTAAGTATATAGAAATTCGAGGTAATAAATAAGTTAATAAACTAATAAAGGAAAGTAATAAGCTACTAAAACTAATATATAATATTATTACCCTTACTTACTTACGGAAGATAGTAAAGGCTAAAGCTATAATCTACTTATTTACTTAGTAGTAAGATAAAATACTTAACTTATACCGCTCTCTAGGCCTAACCTATACTACTAAATATATAAAAGAGCTAAAAGTCAAGCTAACTCGCGCGTAGCTATACTACTTACTAATAGCTTAAATAGTATATAGCGACTTTACTACTTATTATTAGCGCTTTAACTACTTAAATATACTACTAACCTATACTTATAGCTAAGATAAAGCTACTAATTATATCTTTTACTACTATAAGATTAGCCCGAGGCTTAAGCTAAAGCTAGTACTTCTAGTTACTTAGGCAATTACTAAGGTAGTAAGGATAAAGTTTAAAGCTTTCCTTAAGCTAGCTACGGTAATAAACTTTTTTAAGAAAATCTATTTATATAACTAATAGAGAGTAGCTACTAGCAGTATATATTTCCTTATATTACCTTACGTTTATACTAACTTTCTATCTTACTATTCGATACTCCTAGAGAAAGTTAGCGTAGTAGTAAAGATATATACTTAGGAGCCTATATAATACCCCGGGCTATAAGATATTAGCTAGTAGATATAGCGTATAGCGTAGGCTATAGAACCCGCTAACGGAGGAAGGGCTAGAAATTTTATATACTAAGACGTTAGATAGCGAACGGAACGCCCTATAATAAGAAGGGGAAGAGGCGGGCACGGGCCCTTTATCCTAACGCCGTTCGGCGCGGATTAAAAGGGGTCCGAAAACCCTAATCTCCCCCTTATAGCAAGCGGGCCACCTATATTTAACTACCCTATACTATAGATAGCTAGCCTAGCGCGTCTTTTACCCTTATAGGGATAGCATAGACGTTAAATATATAAACAAACAAACAAACGAGCCAGGCCTAGCACACGTGTCATCCTTCCCTGTATTTTTACTTTCTTAGCACGCAAGTGTTAAGGATGTAGCTTATTTATACAAACCTTCGTTTAACAAGTGCTCTCGAAAAAACCTCTATTAAACCGCGCGCAAGCGCCGGCAGCGACCATGGCAATAGCCTTAGGTTTGCTTGTCGATTCCAATGCCTCGAGACAAGGCATACGATTGTCGCCAGATTCAGCAGCATACAAATCGCATCCCCGACCTAGTTATCCGACGGAAGCTCATCGAAACGACTTACTCCCCCTAGTCTAGCAGCAGGCCTAGCTAATCCCTCGCACCGAAACGCTTAAAGCTGCCGTCGCGGAAGGAGCGCAGCTAGACGAAGCCTTAATTAGCGAAACGACGAAGACCGCTAAAAATATACTAGTCTCAGCCCTTGAGGCGGCCACCAAAATTGCTCGCGACTAGATATTAGCCCATAAGGCTAAGTTGCGAGTACTACGGGTTTTTAGCGAATTATTTAAATAAGCAGCGAAGTAGTTTACTTTAGACGCCGAGAGTAGCATCGCGAAGTAAGTTGCTACTAAGTTCCTCGAGTTCTAGGCTTAGTCGCTCGCCGAATTTAAGGAAGCATCGCGACCTACGTATAGCAGCGTCGCAGCATCCGGCGGCAGAAAGCCCCAAGGACAGCTAGCCTCTAAAGCCCCCGCCCCACTGCAACGAAATTACCAAACAGCCCTTCGCTAAGAGCGACCGCCCGTAGCCCCACCAAAGGAAGACCTCCGCGTCTTCGTCCGACTCTCAGCCGACGCCCGGGCCCGAGACCACGAAAGATACGCAATCCCCGACATTCTTATCTAGCTTCGTACCGGCATGTCGCGACTGAATGGATACCGACATGCGATAGGAGCTATAGATTCGGATTTGTGTGACTGCAGCCAGGCCAAAGAAACGATTGATGCCCCGCTAACAATTAGCCCGTTCGTCTATTTAACCCAGTTGAACTTAGTTATATGCAGACACTACAAGGTTGCTCTTGTAGCTATAGAAGCCAAAGGCCATCTACATCACCTCCGCCATCGCAGAGGATTGACGCCTAGCGAGCGAAACAGTATAGTATTCCGGATATTAGGGATCCCCGATATCATCAAGGACCAGGCTGAGCTATATCGACGCTCTCTGCGTCTTCTATTTAATAACCCGATCCCGTATATTGAAGCGCCTGTGAACGATGGACTAGGGTGTAACCAGTGCTCATACGTGGTTCGAGACTTACGGAGTATGCAAGAACACTGTCGTATCGAGCATGGTTGGGCCAATGACTGGCAGAAAGGAGGTGACGTGGTCCGAAGAGCTCGGCAACGGAAGCTAAGGCCATGGAGGACCGACGTAAGTTGCCAGCGATTATGCAACTAGGGCCACGGCAAACGGTGGTTCGAAGTTGGTCGAGATGAAGTTATACTATAGGATCAATCGTAAAGCCGGTAAGAGAAAGATGGCCCGGTCAGAGCAGCAGGAAGAGAGGAGTGTAGTCTCTAGGCGTTTGTATCATTTTGCCTTCCTGAGACTGCATATCTTGAACGCAACGTTCATGGCAAAGCGGGATTGCAACGTACATCGCAAATAATGATTCGAAGAGGCTAAATAGACAAGACGATCCGCTAATTTGATAGCTTGAGCTATCATTTGGAGAATCCCGGTGAGAATATCAGCAGCGCTACATGTAACTCCGGAGAACCCACGTCCCGCAATGAGGGTGTCAAGCTTTGAGGGACGCCACACAGGACAGCGCCAATATCGAATATTGCAACGGATAATATCAGCACAGAATGGGATAAATAGAGACGAAGAACTTGGGAAAAGAGAAGGATGAAGGAAGTCCGCGCGAGTATAAATGATACTGCGGTCCAAACCTGGTGAGAGAACTACCAGCTTCGTTAGTTGAAGATTCATTGTCTGTCCCTCATGACCCATCGCATTAAATCCAGATGAACTGCGCGGCGAAGCGGTTGATATGATGGTCGGGTACAGCGCAATCACTTCATGAACTAGCCAAGGGCTCTGCCCCTGTGTTCAGCTTCTAGAATTTGCATGGAAGGCTTCGACGTGCTGGTGGGACAGACACATCTCTTTTGCACAGCACTGATGCCCTTACTCTTCATGGTGCTTCCTGAGACACTCCTGGCCAGAGGGACCAACAATGGCAGCATACATGCAGGCGTTATTCCGGAGTTCGTCCCGACATTCTCCTTGGATAGATAGATATAAACGATAATGTAAATTATGCGAGCTTTAGTACTTATAAGGCTTGTCGCAGACGAGTATATAGAGCTTTGTCCTGTCTAAAGGTATTTTGAAAGCCCGTTCCACCTGCTCTAGTGCTTAGAGTTTATAATTTACGCCCCTAGCAGGTTATTTATGTAATATATTTATAGCAATAGAATGAGGCATACGTGGAAAAAGTAATAAATACGTCAGCAGGTAGGCGAGTACTGTGGTTAAACACGATATATATAATACGATTGGGGTTAAGACAAATCCAAAGAACGAAAAGCTCAAAACAAATGTAACTCTAGAAGGCGATATCGTGGTAGTTGAAAATGGAACGCAATGTTTCCTATAATGAAAGCGTTTGTATACTTCATTATCAAAGGATGTCCTCGAATTGTTTCTCTGATATTAGATATGCACCCACTTAACCGCTTCGAAACAGCTTCCAGCGCCTCCAAGGGCATTTTTTGACGGGCCGATGCGTACTGATATATGAAGTTGGATCGTTCGCTCCCGAGAATTGACTCTTTGTAAAAAGAAAGAAGGTCATTCGTAGCGTTGGCAACGATCATCAAATCGGGTACGGCCTGGATGTAGTCAATCAGGTGCGAAACATCACTGACGGAGCTTTTTGGCAAAACGAAGTAAACGAACGGCTCGGGTAAAGCCGTCTTCATGCGGAGGTAGTCGGGTAGAAATGGGGCCGTTGGCTGAACTTCGAACTGGTTACCGATATCAAACTCTAGAGTAGAGGCACTGATAAAGTCAAATAGGCCTTTGTATATCATATCGGTGCTGAAGAGTCCGTATAATTCATCAAAATCAGCCTGGAGGTCGAGAAAAGCTTCCAGTATAGGAGGTTGACGCCGTTGAGAGATAACATTCTGTCGGAAGCGCCTGTTGCTTTCCAAGAACTTCTCTCCAAGATCTTCAATGAGGAAGAAGTACGAAGTATAGCGTGCGATGCACTTCTTTTCTTGCTGATCATGGAATGGATATATCAAGCTCGATGTCATTGCTGCCAGGCTGACTACGTCGGGAACGATGTCGAGGTCCAAACCCTGTTGCCGGACTAACATTGTGCAGTCTTCAATTAGGAATCGCTCGAGAACCGGGTCTCTGGAAAACTCAGGCATCTCGAAATTAATGTCGCGGAGAAACTTTTCGACTAGGGAACGATAATGTGCCGGCGTGACCAGGTTGGCGTCGTTTGGCGTTGGAGTTGCCATATTTTGTTGAGACTCGTTAGGCAGCAAGATCATAAGGCCACAGGATTAGTTTAATACAAACAGAAAATTTGCAATGAGCCGTTCTATTCTTCAGCACGAGTTCATTTCGCCATCCGCTAGAGGATGATTCATTTCATCTTGTATCCAAGACCACTGGCCTGTTGTCACGGGCTACGCCCGGCATGGTGGACCCGGTTGTACCGGGTCCGGAAGTTCGTACTCCACCACCAGCCCCGCCTTGCGGAGCCGGTTGCCGTACCAACATTGTGTGTGTATATAAACTCGAATTCGAGGCTTCGCCTCGAATTCTCTTTCCTTTCTTCCTTAGCTCTAGATAGACAACACATTGGCACCTGCTTGTTGAATAAACTCCGGGCCAGCCCCTTACATCTACGACCAATATTAGACTGGTCCAGGCCTCAAAGCATGTTAGTATCTTTTGTGTCTAACCGCCAAAGGAGGCAACGTGGATCCTGATCTGCGTCTGGGTGTCAAAATGGCAAGCACAGTCGATGCTTGGATAGTAGTGGCGACGGGATCAAAAGCGGCCTTTGCTTGATTTGGAGCCATTGCAGGAGGTTGCTTGGGACCTTGGGCACCAGATTGTTCAGTCCCTTGAGCAGGTGAGGGCGCGGCATTTGCAGCTGGAGGCGGCGCAGCGTTTTGAACAGGAGGTAAGCCAATTCCTTGAGCAGGAGGCGGTCCAGCGTTTGGGGAAGGTGATAGCCCAGGGCTCTGAGCGGGAGGTGGTCCAGCACCTTGCACAGGAAGAGGCCCAGGGTTTTGAGGAGGACTTCCCAGGACCTTGAGAAGGAGGCTGTGGAACTGCTGGACCGGTAACCATCATCATCTGAACGGGAATGACACCCCCAACGGCCCGTTCGTTGCATCGTTTTGGCAACGAATCAGGCAGACGTTCATCTGGACCGCGACGTTACCCATACACTACTGGCCTGTGGGAATCGTAGCCATGATATTCGTATCAGTAGCCATCGTCCCGCGATTCCGGCCGGGCTGGTTTCCAGAAGCGAGCGTCTCGCCGATAGACTCGGCGTTCCGGCCGCGGAAGCGCGTCGAGTCCTGTTAAAGGGCTTGCGTCGAGATCCGTCCCGGGGAGTGTCGGGGTCGACGCCAAGGCCCATACTCAGTCCGCGGTCGGAGGAGGAAGCTCTGATGAAGGCAACATGGCCAGCCGCCAACCCGGCAATATACACAGCGGAAACGAAATTAATGGGGAAACGCATCGTGAGATTAATGAGCCGACGTTGTTTGTAAGGTAGACGGAATGGAATGTTCTAAAGCATGACAAGACTGGTGTTATACAGTTATGTGAGTGCATGGGTCGAAGGCGGGTAGAGGTTGTATTGTGCAAACCGCCACCTTTTTATCCATGTGTCCAGTCTACTCTATACCTATTTGCGGCATGCTGTATGCAGCTAAATAAATGTAACCAACGTAATTCATACTCCAATCCGGGTAGCCGCTTTCGGCAGCGTTTCGGCAAAGTCATGAAGTCTTGATGCTTGGCATCAATCAGGCCTCTGGGCCTGGCTCGTGACAACTGGCATATGAACTGGGAGATGGACCTGATGTCTATATAGTCATTTTATCAACTAGATATACGCAATGTTATTGACCTTTCTTGTCGTCTCATTATACAGCAAGCGTAGGTCGCTATAGCTTCGCGAGCTCGAGCTCTCTCTACACGGCCGCAACACGGTCTGAGCCCGTTTGGCATGGCGTCGGAGGAAAACTGTAGCCATTGAGCGCAGAAAGCACACTTGCTCTGTATGACTGCTAAAGTAAGGTCCCAAAACCTTTGGCCTTGCTGCACAGGCACAGATACTGACAGTGAACAAGTTGCTCGGAGTTACCCAGGCAACCCTTGCCCTCGAGTCCGTGTAATGGCTTCATGGGGATTCCGATGCAATAGTCCACGGCTGGTGACAAATATTGAACCAAACGTCAATGCGGACGTAGCTGCCCGAATGTTTATGCCACGGCCTCCTACGCTGTGCTCGGGTTTCTTTCCACCCCACGGCCTGTGCTGATGCCACTTCTCTTTGACAGGTGTCAACTTCACATCCCTAGCTGGCCGCAATCATGAGTCCAAGCTAGGACGGGAACCAAGTCGGACGTGTCACTGTGGCAAATGGCCGCGCTCAGCCAGCCGGATATTAAGTTCGGGCTGAATGATAGCTGTATATATATGCAGTATGCATACCACAACTCCCTTGTTGCGGGTCGCAATCGCCTCGTCGACAACTCTCTAAGACCAGTCCCTTGCATGAATACCCCCGACGGTGTTGGTAACTAGAAATACCTAGATCCAATGCTTCCATGTTCCCTCAATGACCGTGATACTTGCCCAACGCCAGAAAGCATGAAGACCACTCAGCCGGCCCGTAGGTCGAGGTGTGGATAGTGACAATAAATAATTGGAAAGCGTCTCGTGGCTATGGAAATTCGACTCCACGGCCGTCATACGTGGACACGTGCCCAGGAGCAACAAGGCTGCTGCTCAGTCAAGAGTACAGATTGTCAATGACAAAGTCGAGCAGATCGGCAAACGAGGGCGTGTCGCCGCCGAGGATACGCCCGATGCTGCTGGCGTTTGTCCTGCGCCTGGCCATGCCCGTCTCGAGATACGCCTTCTCGGCGCCCGACAGCTCGCGCTTCTCGCGCTCTTTCCAGCGGCGCTCGGCCTCAACGCGGGCCTCGCGCAGGACCTGCTCGACATCCTCCGTCTCCCACAAGTTGCAGCGGTCGCACTCGCGGCAGGGGCGCGGGTCGCCGTCCGGGCGGAAGTGATCGCAAAAGTGGCGATAACCCTGGTCGCTCAAGTCGGCGCGGCACACGTAGCACATTTTGTAGCCGCACGGGCAGGTGAGCTTGTTGCAGCCGGTATTCTTGACGAAGGAAGTGTTGCAACGCGGGCACACCCTCTTGATGGCCATGCTCATGGCCTGCTCGACCTGGGTCCGGAGCGCGACGAGCGACGACTCGTTGCAGACGTGAATATCGGTCCATGATTTATGACACGACAGGCAAGACTGGCGCAGGCACTGCGGATTGCGACACGAGAAGCGCAAACCCCGTCGCCGGCGATGGTGTCTGCAGATGGCCATGTCCCACTCGTTGCATAGCCATTGCCATACAGGCGGGCTCGAGCAGAGCAAGGCGCACGCAAGAGCGGCAAGCATCGCAAAGGGCAAAGATAGTAGTAAGAATGAGGCAACGAGGGCAAACACTGCCATACCAAAGGCGTTTTCCTTTTTGGGACGAAGCCGACCCGCACGAGGAGGCACACAAACATCGTCGACCTCGATGTAGCTGCAAAAGGGGCAGTGTACGAGGGGAAGCTTGGAGGCGATGAGGCTGTGTTCCGCCAAACGCCGGTCCAGCCTGTGAAGCAGGTCAGGGCCAGACTTGTCTTCCATGAGCGCCCGATGAAGGTGATCGGACGGGATGGAGCCCGCACAGCCGTCCGCCTCCACGGCCACGCACTTGAGGGTCCCGGTATCCGTGTCGATGCTGCTCAGCCAGGCCTGGCCGAACAAAGCCTCCTTGATGGAATGTTGTACGCATCGATAGCAGACCATGTGTCCTTGCTGGTTGCAGCTGGTGAACTCCTCGAATGCTGCCGTAACGAAGCAGCACGTGCACTCGTGCGTCGCGCCAGCTTGCTCGGCCTCTTCGTTGTTGAGCAACACGGCGAGCCCATGATCCCTCGTCTCCCTCTCCTTCCGGTCCCTCTCTTTCAGAGGGCGTATCAGAGTGTCGTAGAGTTCGCGGTCCAGCTCGGCACTGCCTGTGCTCCGGACGGCTGGGAAGATGGAACCCTGGCCGGATGAACGCCAGATGACAAGCGGGTGATGCTCCGCCTCTCCGGTTCCTATCGGTCTTCGACGCAGGAAAATCGAGGAAATGGTGAAGCGCCACGACTTGGAAGAGAGGGAGACGAGGGTTTGGCGGGCGTCGAGGTAGGCATAGTTGCACTCGGCCAGGACGGCGTTGATGGTGGACCGTGACAGGCCTCTGAACTCTTGCCACGCCAGCGACCGGACGGCGCTGATGTACTCTTGGCTTCGAAAGACGTCTGCCCGAGGCAGCGCCTTGCCGTCGTCACTGAGGACGTCGCCCACTGTCCTCCATCTGCCTTTGACCCAGGCAACGCGGTTCTTGAGCAGCGCATCGGCGACTAGCGCCAGCCTCGACTCGCCATCGAAGCTGGACAGCAGCTCCCTGAAAACCTCGATCTGTATGTCCGGGAAGACGGCCGCCAAGGCCGCGAGGCTATTGTTGAGGTCGCGCAGGTTAGGCCGCTCGGGCGGGACGCATGGCAGCTGTGCCTCGTCGAAGATGAAGTCAGGCCGCAGAGACTCTGACGATGCCGTGGTTGGCTTGGACCGGATCGCGGGCGATTTATCGCTGGAGGAGAGCAAGCCCGAGAAGACCATGATGGCTGCTCATGCTGGATGAGGGCGCATGTCGCGTCGTGGCCGGATGTCGAGGGCAGGATGGGACAATCGGTTGGTACGCAGGCCTGAAAGTAGTCGGATGGAAGCCAAGGTTGAAGGGCGGAGGGGAGGCTATACGGTGAGTGAGCGACGTCGGATGACTCAGATTCCAGCTTCTCTCTTGACTATCCTGGGATCTGATGCAGCGACTCCATGGCGAACTACAGATCACCACGACCGTGCAAGAAGCTTGACTGGCTACACCACAAGTACACGGTCACAAAAGTCATTAGTTCACACGTCGTAGAACTCGATGTGCCTGGTTCAATATATCGACGTTTCCACGTGGACCTTCTGCGGCGAGCCCGTCAAGATCCAGCCCCTGGCCAAAAGGTGGACGACGCACAGCCACCAGCGATACAAGACGAAACGGGCGAGGACCTGTGGGACGTTGACGAGATACTTTGCGCAAGGTGGAAGAAACGTGGACGAGGAGAATACAGGCAAGCACTGGATCATATCCGTGAACTGGATCGTGAGGAGCTAATAAAACTCCTCCAAAAAATTAAAGAACCAGAACCAGAACCAATAGAGGAGACCTCATATGAGGAACTCCCAGGTGAAGATGATCTGGTTTTTGGTGTGGATAATGAATGGGATATGAGTATGAACCAGCGAGTTGATGATCAGACTAGGGAAGGTAACCTTGGACCTGAAGCTATGGGGCTGTCATTCAGTAGAGGCCTGCCACAACTGCCCACGTACACTTGCTCAATGACATGCTGAAATGTAAGATTCCCTACTCTTCTGATCTGTCCAATAGATGTCGACTAGGGTGTCGACTAGGGTGTCGAGTCGTAGGATTCACCTCTTTTCCGCGCCGCCAACGGATTTGGGCCAATTACATCAGCTTCAAATTGTCGAGGCCCAGCTTTCAAGCCTTATCCCAAGCCTAGCGCAGATTTCGTGATCTTCACGGTCACTGTGTTAACGGAATTGGATGATACAAAAGTCGTGGTCTCACAGCCTTGGCCCATTCGCGGTTGATGGGGACCCCTATTCGCTAGGCTTCACACCAGCTGATCGGACGCTATGAAACATTTGACCGGTGACGAAGACCATACGAGTGCAGAGGCCGCCCACAGGATGCAATCATCCTCAACCACGTGTTCTCATTCAGACCTTTACGACACTCTTTCGACGCACATCACTATCGTACCACAATATCGTGTAGTCGGTCAGAATGCCCCGAGACAGGCTTGGATCATACGCATTCAGCTCTGTTGCAACAGTCTGAGTTCGATAGAAAATTGCAGGGAAGCGTCAGCGATGGCATAAAATACCAAAACGTTGGGCTCGAGCACCAGCGGCGTTTTCTATTCGACCAGGCTGGAGTTGTTGGTTTCAGATATCCAAAGAGAAATGCTGAAGCCCAAAGTCATGCCGTTTTCCGTCCGTCCTGATATACGATGTCAAGCACGACAACAACCTCATGTATTATTTAAGGGAGTATCAGCCCGTGCGTCTTTCACTAGTCTATCTTCTAAACCCGTCGTTCGGTCACAGCAACATGGACCGGTCTACTTCTTGCCGCATAGTAAGTCAAAGTCCCACCGTCGAGGTGGAGGCTTTGCTTCATTTGCTCAAAGAATTCGATGGAACAACTGAAAGCCGCCAAGCTGCCCTCGCGAAAGTTCAAGACATCCGCAAAATTCTAGAAGAGCCGTACGACACAGTCAACAGATGGATCGGCGACACAAGCATCGTCACCGCATTGTTCATCCTGGTGCGTGTCAACGCCTTGCAGAAGTTGCCAGAGTTTGGAAGCATTTCTGCCGCTAGCATGGCGGGAGAGTGCAGTGTACACATTTCGGCAGGGCTCTTAATAGTGCAAACGGTTCGAAAAAAAGCCTCGAACCGCC